>OX442353.1:19754123-19901623 GCA_949357725.1 Hyperoplus immaculatus | reverse complement strand
GTCAGTTAACTATAAGTTGCATTTTTAGTATATGTTGTTTTGTACACGTAGCATGCATTCAACTAACTGTCAGTTAACTATTAGTTGCATTATTAGTAGATGGTTAGTTGATATTCAACAGTGAGTTAGTTGATACTCAACAAAGCTTGTCATCAAATATGTAACATGCATTCAACTAAGTGTTAGTTAACTATACGATAATTTTATTTTGTTAATTTATTTGGTAACACTTTATTTGAAGGCATATACATAACGCTGTCATAAGACTGTCATAAGACTGTCATTACACTGTCATGACACATGTCATGAACATTATGAATGGTTATGAATGGTTATGACTGTTGTCATAAAGTGTCATTCGGAAAATTATGTCACGTTTAATGACACATTGACATTGTATGAGATGTCTTTTTTATGACAACCTGACATAAGCTAAGACAAAATAACTTGTCGATGTCTTGTTAATGACAACCTGTCATAAGCTAAAACAAAATAACTTGGTAATGACAACCTGACATAAGCTAAGACAAAATAACTTGGTAATGACAACCTGATATAAGCTAAGACAAAATAACTTGGTAATGACAACCTGACATAAGCTAAGACAAAATAACTTGTCCGTGTCTTTGTAATGACAACCTGACATTAATAAAGACAAAATATCTTGGTTATGTCGACTTGACATTAACCAATAACATGACCATAAATATGTAATAGTAGGCTTAATAATCAAATGTAAAAAAACGATTTTGATTTATGTTGTAAGATTACATTAAACTGTCATATGTGGAAGGTTTTGATATTGACTGTCATGAGACCTTTATTATACTGTCATGAATGTTTCTGTTGGCCTGAAGTAAAGTGAAACAATTTGTACAGTTCATTAACATGTCATGAAGCGTTATTACACTGTCTAATGCCTTTATAACAGGCTCATGAATGTTTCTGTTGGCCTGAAGTAAAGTGAAACAATTTGGACAGTTCATTAACATGTCATGAAGCGTTATTACACTGTCTAATGCCTTTATAACAGGCTCATGAATGATTATTTTGGCCTCAGGTAAAGTGAAACTATTTGGACAGTTCATTAACATGTCATGAAGCGTTATTACACTGTCTAATACCGTTATAACAGGCCCATAAATGATTATTTTGGCTTAAAGTAAAGTGAAACAATTTGTACATTTCATTAACATGTCATGAAGCGTTATTACACTGTCTAATTTTGACATTGACTGTCATGAAACCTTTATTATACTGTCATGAAGTATTGACTTTACCTCAAAGTGAAAAAATTTGGACTTTTCAGTAAATATTATTACACTTAATTATACACACAACAGTGTTAACTGCAGTAGTATCCCCTTTATAGATGTAACATGAAGCATATCAGTATTACATGTGGAAAATACCTTAACAAAAGCAATATAAGTCAAGACAGTCTGTTTTATTTGCATTGAGACACTAAACAAAAAATATATACATACACTTAAAACAGAAATTAGAACTACTTTAAAATCAAATGCACTTTCCAGTCCTTAAATTAACAATCCAGAGATTGTATGTTATATAATATATGTTATAATGGCTGCTAAAAATCACCAGGAAGAGATCAGCTTAAACACAAAAGGAGGGCAAATGGCACTCAGCCTTCAAACTTTGTAGGCATGTTAGCTTCAGCATACAACTAGTGCACTAGCCATTGTTGATATTAACAATTATATAAAAAAAAACATAGATACATCTATAAATATGTATTTTAAACTTTGGGAATGTGATAATATGTTTGGAGTGCTTAGTTGATTATCGACTGATAGTTTGTTGAGAATCAACTATTTTCTCTGTTTTGCTTTGTTAATAGTGTGTAGACACTAAACTGTTTTCACTTTAATTTGACAGTCCCAAGACCTGTCTACTTATGCTAAGTTGAATATTGACTGATAGTTTGTCGACAGTCATATGACAATCAACAGGTAGTCACCTACACAGGGTGCCTATTGATTGATATACACTCTCATCTTTATTTTACAATGAACATATATGATCAACAGAGGGTTGAATGTTCATTCATTAGATGTGTTCCTTGTGAGTGGGGGAAAGTTGATCCATATGAAACGTAAGTTGAGAATTGGTTAATAACAGCAGTTGATAGTCAATTTACTAGAAGTTGACACTCAATTGATAGTTGAATATTTGTAAAGAACATGTAATAAAAAATACAATGTCTGTTGCAGACTGTATTTGTAAAAATAAATTAACAAAATAAAATGATCGTATAGTTAACTAACACTTAGTTGAATGCATGTTACATATTTGATGACAAGCTTTGTTGAGTATCAACTAACCATCTACTAATAATGCAACTAATAGTTAACTGACAGTTAGTTGAATGCATGCTACGTGTACAAAACAACATCTACTAAAAATGCAACTTATAGTTAACTGACAGTTGAATGCATTCTAAATATGTATCAACGTACTCACTGTTGAATATCAACTAAACATCTACTAATAGTGCAACCTATAGTTAACAGACAGTTAGTTGAATCCTTGTTTTTTATCTGTTGAACAAGCTCTGTTGAATATCAACTAATCATCTACTAATAGTGCAACTTATAGTTAACTTACAGTTAGTTGAATTCATGTTACTTATCTGTTGAGATATGTAAACTCGTTCACTGTTGACATGCAACTGCGTATCAACTGATGGCTTGTTGAGTGTCAACAGTGGACTATCGAACTAAAGTGTTACCAAAAAAAGCTGTTAAGAAGTATGTGTAGAGGGGGCACCCTTAGCTCAGTTGGTAGGGCGTCCCCCCCATGGGCCTCGGCCAGCAGCGGACCCGGGTTCGATTCCAGCCCGCGGTCATTCTCTGCATGTCACTCCCCTCTCTGCCCCATTTCAACTCTGTCTCTATACTATCAATAAAGCATAAAAATGCCAAAAAAAAAAAAAAAAAGAAAAACATGTCTGTCTGATCATCAGTCAGTGATGCTCACCTTCACAGGATTTGATCATGATACCATTTAGTTTTTCTTGGACCCAATTTCCCCCTTTCCTGCCACATACAACTGTTACATTTCCTACATGGCGTTCTGGCACTATGAAAAGTATTGCTAACCACATGAGAACTTAAAAAGAGTGTTACAATTATTCTATATCAAAGTAATAGGGAAAGCCCATTTTGTCTTCATCATATCTTGCAAGACACACAAGGCTTAAAAATTATAATAGAGAGAAATGGGAGAGAGAGGAGAAAATAAATAATTTAATTTATCATAAGAAGTGTGACTCAGTCTGTTAATAAGGTGTATGGCCTCTGTGGTTTCTTTATTCAAAAACAAAAGTTATCTTGGTTTGCTCTTGGAGGGGCTAACAGACTGGGGCTATGGATCTCAAAAGACATGGATATTTATCAGTCTGAGATAAGCGCTATTGAGTTGCATTATGGGACATGTAGGATTCAGCGTTTTTGGAGCTTTTGGGCCAATAGAGATCAGAACTAAGGATGTCTCTTCCTCTTTTTAAATATCCGGTTAAATAAACTCTTGTGGAACTTTGTGGAAAACTGTTAAAAATTCTGCTTTTCTGCCAGTAAATATTCACCACTTAGTGTCCTGTTTCGAAAGTAAATAAATCACAAGGCCAGGTATGCTGGAACTTGGGTGAAGAATAGGAGATGGATGTTGATTCCTGCCCAGGTTGTGCACATTTTCCAAGGACACTGTTGGTGAAGAAGGCAAGGCAACGCCTATCATCTCAGGCAGCTCATGAGATTTAAGGTCTTCCAGAGGATTGTGAATTCCTTCAACTCTGCTACCATACATAGTATTCTGACTGGAGGTATCTCTGTCTGGTACGGAAACAGCTTCCTTAAGGGTTGACAACACTGTACAAACATCTGACAAGCACAACACACAATTAAATAATGATGCCTTTCCATGTGACCTTTAATCTGCCTCTTACAGGTCTCAAAACTTCACATAAGTACAATGTTAAATCGCTGGAGCATCCCATTAGGTTTCTCTTCCACAGGTGTCCTGATGACTCACGTGGACTAGTGAGAAGAAAAATAAATCAACTTATAGAATATGCGTGAATGTCTCTCCATTGTGGAATTAAGGAATTACTGGCTTCCGTTGTGACTAATAGATGGACAGAGAGGTCGGTTTAATTCAGATGAGAAGTGTGCCCTCTCTCTGTCTCCCTGTTTGTCTCTCTCTCTCTCTCTCTCTCTCTCTCTCTCTCTCTCTCCTGCTCTCAATGTGTGTGTGTCAGCAACTCAGTCAAGCAGGATAATTCAGTTCTCACTCAGCGGATATGTACTTCTATCCAGCTTTAGTCTGTCACAACATTTGTTCCACATTTAAATGAGACTGCTGCAGCAGGATGATTGCATATAGATTTGCAGAGGAGGGTAGCGAACGAACGGAGAGAGAGAGAGACAGAGAGAGAGCAAGAGGGGGGCGTAGAGGATGAGGGAAAGGGACAGAGGGAAGAAAACACAAGGGAAAGGAGAGATAGTAGAAAGGAACGAGTAAGGAGGAGAGAGGACACAAAGGAACAGCACTACTTTTACTTGCCAGAAACATTCACTACAATCAACTGTTGTTGTTTCACCATCCGTCTGGTCCCCACGACAACTGTCCTGGATTCGTATGTGTGCATCTCACACAACAAAACACACACACATCTATTATAAATAAGCTAGAAACTGCCTGAAACTATATGCAAATTTCTTCTCACGTGCCACATACAGCACACTCTTTACTTTACATCCGATCGAAGAGGCTGGGCCAAACTTGCCTCAGGGTTTTAGTTTGCAAAAGTGGAGCTAAATTGAACGCATCATATTTTATAAACTGATCATATGTTTCAGAGAAACGTCCCAATCCTGATACCAGTGTTTTATTAATATTTGTGAATTTGATTATATTGATTCCAATCTAACTTTTATTAATTTAATGTTGATTAGATATGTATCCGACATATTGCAATATAGCAGATGTAGCTACTCCGACACACCTTATTTTACACAACCTACTTCATCCAAATACTGTATAGCTTAAATAATTGATGTGATATAAATGGTGGATGAATTAGAGCTGGTAGAATGTGGCTCCTGAAATTGACATTGACAACTTGGATCGATACGCTAGAGAGAAACTTGGAGTTGTTGGAACTACAGCAACTGTTGCGATTGTACAGCGGTGTTATGAGTAAAGTCTATCTTTATAAAAGGACCTTGTTCAAATCCTTAAAGAGGACCTATGATGCTTTTTGACTTTTATGACCTATAAACGTTGTTATGATGATTCATAGTCATGCTTAACCATACTAAATTATCAAATAATGACTTACATGCATTTCGACGTATTCCCTGCTGACCGTCTGGGGTGTCTGTGCCGAGCACTAAACACTATTCTAGCCAGTCGAGAAGTCACGTGTTCAAAGCGGTCTACCCTTTCATAATTCGTGACGTCGCATAAAACTTCGTGACTTCACCACGCGGATGTTTCCATGTATGGTAATGCTGTCACTTCCCTGTTCGCGTCTGCCTCGCGTCTGCCTCGCGCCCTTATAGGTCCATGCTCGCGCTTCCCGCCACTGAAAGTGTTCCGGAAGGAAGGTAACCAATCACAACGGAGTGGGGTTTGCAGGAGCAAAAAAAGCACTAGACAAAACTCTTCTTGAATGAGAATAGGCTTAAAGTGACCGCTTCTGTTTGAACTGTTGAATGATTCTCACTACATACATTAGTAAAGCCATTCACTGGTTATTTAGAGAACCAGAAGCAAACCCTGTGTGTGCTCTTCTGGTGTGAGTCACATAAAGAATGTATAGGGTTTCCCTGTGTTTGGTTAGCCTGGTTCTATCAGACCATTGTACTTCATTTCATTTGTACAGACTGTCTGGAACTGCTCAATTGACAATCGTTCACTCACTTGGAGGCGGGTGTCTGTTGAAGTTTAAAACTATTGGATCTGCCCAGGGCCAATCTGGACCTGCCAACCAATCGCATAATGTATGGTTGTAACATATGTCTTGCACCGTGACCGGCCGGAAACCAACAAAACTTGTTCTTGCTCCAGCTTTAATGTATCGATATTCGGCAGCGTTGCCACAACACACTGAATAGCTTATCTCGTATCCTTATCCATTGTCTTCCTGTGACTACAACTGATACAGGCGCACAACCTCGACGTCATCGTTCTCAGCCACTCCCTCTGTTCGCTGATTGGACCGGCAGAAATCTGTTTGAGCAGGAACCCATGAATACACCGCAGCCCCAGACCCCCAGACTGACTACTGAAGGGAAAATTAAATTTGAGCGGAAGTAGGTAGGCGGGCGGAGCCAGGCTAGTGTTTGGTGTGGTTTAGAAATTATGGTTTTGAACTATATGTGTGAAACTTGATGTGTGAATGTATGTATGTATGTGTGTGTGTGTGTGTGTGTGTGTGTGTGTGTGTGTGTGTGTGTGTGTGTGTGTGTGTGTGTGTGTGTGTGTGTGTGTGTAGGTGTCTGGTCTGTCATATCCAGCGAGTGAATCTTTGCCTGAGCGTGTTCTCCCCCCTTTCTCGGTGTCCCTGTCTCTCCCACACCTTCTCACTTTCTCCCCCTTCCCTCTATAACCAATGATGATAGTTGTTCTTTTTAAAGCAAGAGTGGATCAGAACTGAGGCGGAGCGGCTTTTGATTATGGATTGCCTTGTTTATCCTCCCAGGAGCACCCAGGGAGGAAGAAAATATCCACGCTGACTTCGCCGGCTAATGCCTCAAACGCGTTAATACGACAGGAGTCCACACAACCAATCTATCATTTCAAAGTAAAAGTACCTCAATAACTTGTGCTCAGCCTAAAGAGACAAAACACTGCACTAATTCAGCCGGAGTCAGTGTCCCCCTGAACCCTTATTATATATATTTTTAATTTTATATATATATATATTTATAGATCATAATAACTCCGCATAATAACTTGAGTTGATAACTTTTAGTTATAACCTGAAAATGACACGAGCAGCCAAGTGTAGACGGGGTGGCATGGAGCAAAGTCAGTACTATACACAGCAAAGTTACAGTTTGGACTTTTGGCAAGTTACTTTTGAAATGAAATATTAATTAGCAGCGCCTGGTATTGATCTGCTCCAGATGTGTGTACTTTCACCTAGACAGTCAGCTCCAGCTAAAATCTAGAAGCTTTTTGAAAAGGTTTTCTGTGTATCCCATGCTGAAAAATAAAATGGAAAAGGGCATGAGTGTTTCACTAAGAGGTTTGTCAGCATCTCAGCTTACTGAATCCTGGCGCTTTATAAACTTGGCACCTCATCCAAACAGGAAAAGGCTATCATCAGAACCCAACCCTATAGCCAACTGTGCTTTTTAACAATAACAAAACAAATTACATCACACCTCCCACCGGAAAAAAAACACACATTGTAGACAGCATAATGCGTCAAAGATGATGCAGCATAAGAGCGCTAAATAAGAAGTAATCTGATACTTTATTGATCTCCGTAGGGAGGATCTCTCGTCTGCTCGTCTGCAGGCACTTTCACATTCTGGGTCTGTTGTATGAAAGCACTGGTGAAGATTCAGTTTCTTGCTGAGGAAAAAAATGCCAATTGCTCACTGCTCGAACCTGGGAGCCTTCAGATCACTCTCACACACACGTAAACAAGTAGAGACCCAGAGCTACAGTAGTTAAGAGCAGGGCAGACAACACAGGCCATCTATAATTCAGTCCATAGCGCCGTACACATCTTGGCTTGTGCGTCTCTATGTGGACGTCTTTCTATCACCACAGCACGGATGAATATTCACAGAAAAACCACCGCTGCAGTGCCGACTTGTTGTTTTCATTATGTTTAATGCAAAAGGTTGTTGCATGTTCCCCCACGGCAGTGAAATCAAAACAAGCTGGAAGTTTAAAATCTCTGTTTTTTTAAGCACGGCTGCAGAAAGGGTTTTCATTAGTCAGCCTGCATGCACATTTTATAGGAAGGGCTTTTTTCTCTGGACGATTAAGCTCTTCCTGAGGTTTTCTCCATCATCACGCGAGGGTCACACACGCACGCACGCACACATGCATGCACGCACACACACACGCACACACACACACACACACACACACACACACACACACACACACACACACACACACACACACACACACACACACACACACACACACACACACACACACACACACACACTTTTTGCCTACATGAAGCTACACATGCACAAGTAGCTCAAGAAGCATTGTTTAGGATACAATTTCTTTTTCCATAAATGATTCCCAAAGTAGGAGTTGACTTAAGTGGGAAACTTGACCAATATAAAATAACAATATCCTCTTATTGTGCATACAGTATGTGTATACTATAGCTTTTCTTTACCGTTGTTTTGTTGAGATTAGGCCTTTTCTTCTATGTAACCATTCATACTGTGGTTTAGTTCAAATATACTGCTGTCACACATGAGCTTTATATGAGCTGCCTTACAAATGTTGATGTCTAAATTCTATTATATTTGGTTGACAGCAAATAACCCAAAATCGACATCTTGTATTTTACAGCGGTGATAACCACTAAACGGGATTGTTTAACATTTAATTGGACTGAATCTGCACACATTATAAGTCATGCCTTGCTGAGTAAGAGTGTATGAGCAGGGTTTGTAGATTCAGAAGTAGTTGAGACAACTATTTCAACATGTGGTGGGAAAAGTGAAAGTCTTCCTTGGGCTTTTTAGACAAATGTGTTTCTCTTGGAGTGTCTATCTCGTCTTCAAAGCCCAGAAACCAATCAGTCGGTCCTCTGATGACTGTGGCTCATTTAGCTCTTTCCTGGTTGGTTCTGAAGGCAATAAAATAGCAAGGATTGCCCCAGTGGGAGGTTGTTAAATGGAGTTTTGAAGTTCTTTATGTCTTTCTTTTAATTTCCCTTAAACTCTTTAATGTTTGTCTATATTTAATGTGTGTGTGGGCACTTTTTAAGTCCTCTAAGTGTATGAGGATTGTATGTGTGTGTGTGTGTGTGTGTGTGTGTGTGTGTGTATGTGTGTGTGTGTGTGTGTGTGTGTATGGAGAAGTTTTTAATTTTGCATGCGGCAACGCATTGTGGCAATATGTGGCAGACAGAAAAGCAGATGTTTATTGTTTTTAATAGTCTAATGACGGTGATCTCTGCCAGTGCTGCGTGGTTGAAAGTGTTGCCTACTGCGTCAGATACGGAGAAAATAATAATTTGGTACCAACTTTCCCCCGGCGACTGTGGAGATGAAGTCATAGTGATCGATGTCTTATTCCATCTCAGTGACAAACACATTAAATGAAAAGAAATATAGAAGTAATTTGAATGGGCCCTATCACTCATTAGCAACATTGATGGTAAGCTATGAAACTTTTCTCCTCAACCCCGGATATACTGTATACTGTATATATTTATTTCAAGAAAATAATCTGTATTTTGAGTTTACTTTCACTGCACATCATAGCACTGTTTACATAATGTATCAGGGTATTAAACATTTTATCAATACATACTTAGCCTACCATGTACCTTTGCATAGTTAGACTATTACCTTATGGAGATGGCGATTAGCGCAGTCACTTTAAGGATTTTGGGGGAGATGTCCCTGTAGCGGAAGTCAGCGTTGTATGTTTGCAGAGGGGGCCAGTAGAATTTTTTTAGTTTTTTTCCGCCACAGATATAAATGTTTACCTTAGAACTAAATACCCGTCCAATTGTAATCGAAATGGAGATTTTTTTCACTCCTTTACCCTGCTGCCAGACAGCCATTTATGTTTGCACTTTTTTAATCGTAGTTCAGCCGTATATTAGATCCTGCCATATTGTAATGTGACTACAGTTTTAGAGTCATTAACACCTTCAGGATCACAGGGAAATAGAAGTGCCAGGTATAGGTGAACATTTGAAAGCATGGCCTTGTTTTTGTCCCCAAGAACCAACTGTGCGTTCAACTCTAGTCAAATTCTACACAATGTGAAAGTACAGTAAATCCCTTAATAATGGCAGGTGCACAATGATATTTTAGGTTGGAATAACTATTTTGTCGAGGTGATGAAGAATAAATTATATACAGCATAGGCTTTTCTCTGTTACCACAAACATGGACACACAAGCTTACATCTTTAGGACAGAAGGAGACCAGGAAGTGCCCACAGGCGCCATCCAATCGGAGCACAGAACACAACAGGAAAATCCCCCTAGACCTGCACAGCACAAATGTACACGTACACTGGTTCATGTGCGGACATAACGCAGACTCTCCTATAGGTTGGGTTGACATAGTGCCTAGGGAGTAACACCAGTACAGAGAGGACACCGGGAAGGACTGCAGACACACATGCGAACACGCACACACACATACTGTGTGTGCAAACGCATACAATCGCTCTTTTTCTTTCCCCCTCTCTCTAACACACACACACACACACACACACACACACACACACACACACACACACACACACAGACACACCGACATTACTAACAGGGGACTATCGCAGGTACCAGTCAAGTGTGGCAACCTATTTCTGGTCATTTAAAAAATAAAAAAACACAACAGAATATTTAGTTTTAATGTCTTCTGTCATAATATTACTTTAAATTTGTTTTTACATTTTTTTTGAAGAATTTGCTAACAGTGGACTTGAATCATTGGGTGACATCTAAGAGTGGACTCCATTCACTGCATCAATGGAGCTGTCTGTGCCTATTGTTTCACTCAATGAGTGTTTGCTTGCTGCAGTTACCTCCCTTTGTTTCTTTTTAAGATAGATTATATACCTTTAACTTTAACACTAACTAAACATATGTTACAAATACTATGAATATAATCATGGCCACATGTTGCAAATAAATATCAAATAAGAAGTAACTTGTTGGATGCACTAATATCAGGGACATAGCAACAACATTTTCCTTATCCAAGCCTTATCTTTATTTAAAGGAATGTGTTCACAATGTTACATTCTAAAGATTTATTAAACCACTACAGTTTATTTTGCGGTTATAATTTGCTACTCCAGCATTATCCATAATTGCATATTACTTTTTCTTCTGTCAGTCTTCACAATACAAGAGGGGACTTTCAAGTAAACTCTTAATTTTCTATTATAAAACATATTTAGCGGTGCTGACTGGATGAACAGTGTGCTGGAACATTTCTTGACTGGTCTGCTGACAGCAAGTGGCAAGTAAAAAAAGTTGATTTGCCGATTACATGCAGAGTGGGTGACTGAGAGATTGGAGTTATGAAACTAGCACACTATATAAGTGATCACTGTATAAAAATAGAGCCATTTAACATGTGTGTGTGTATATATATATATATATATATATATATACATTGCTCACTTCACCTTTTAAATATATTATGTAAGTCATACTAATTGACCCTACCTGCAGTACTACATTGACCAAATGTAGAAGAGAGTTAAGGAGATTCTCTCTAGACCAAACTCATGCCTGCTGAACAGCTACCAAAAGCTTCTCCAGACAGGTCAGCTTCCCTAATATAGAAAAAGGTCCTCACATCTACTGTTTGAAACGACATGAGTCCTCTTTTAGTTGGTACTAATTGACACAAGTTCCCTGTTGGTTAGGATGGAATGATATTCACACTCCATCATGGATGAAACAGACCTAGCCAGATCAATAATGCCTATGAAAATAATCTTAACTGCATTTGAGAATAGTTATAACATAACATATAATTTGAAAATGATTGTAGAGTTTAAAAATGTTATAATACATATATTTTTTTCAAGATTTTTTTACGATAGATAAACGACAGTGGGCACAAGCGGAGCGACATGTGCAACACTCTAACTACAGTCTGCTTTACCAATAGTCACCTGAGCTGAACAGTTCACAACACCTGCAAAACCCATTCCAAGCAACACACTATTCACACACATCTCAAAACACAAACACACACTGTCTATCAGAACACACAGAGTAAAAACACCAGCATCAAACACCAATAAACAAATTACAAACGTTTACTCATTACAGTTTGAATAATGTGAGTGACTTGAATGAACTTGAATTTCTAGTGAAATCTTAATTGTCTATTATAAAAAGTATTTAGCGGTGCTGACTAGAAGAACAGAGGGCTGACACATTGGATGACTGGTCTGCTGAGAGCAAGTATCTGTTGCTGTTTGCTGTGATTTTTAATAATATGTAATGCACATTATGGAATAAATCAAACACTGCTATTACTTTTAAAATGGTAAAACTATGCATTTTAATTATGCAAACTGGATCATTCTTAAGGGAAATATAATATAAATGTAGTCTTAAATGTCTGTTTGTTATACATATTGACCCTAAAGTCCTACATTGTATGGAATGACAGGAGTCCCCGTTTAGTTGGCACTAATTGACACAAGTTCCCTGTTGGTTAGGATGGAATGATATTCACACTCCATCATGGATGAAAAAGATTTTGGCAGATCATTAATACCTATGAAAATAATCTCAACTGAATTTGAGAATAGTTATAACACAACATATAATTTGAACATGATTTGTAGAGATTAACATGTTTTAATATATATTTGGTCTGCTGACATCAAGTATCTGTTGCTGGTTGCTGTGATTTTTAACAATATGTAATACACACTTTGGAATACATTAGAGGTGTAGTGTAGTTTTTTGTAGTGGCTATACTGTGATGATTCCCTCCTCACCTCTTAGTGAATATGCAACATAGCATTTTGTACACATTTTTAAACATATGGCTTACACTGTGGTGGGTTTACAATGTTGTGGTTGTTGCAGTTGGCGCAGCAAGGTAAAAACATTTTACACCCTACTAATGGACAATTTGTGATGGAAGAACTTCCATCACAAATCACCCTAACCCTAACACCTCCCCGGCTCGGGCACCAGGCGTACCAATGTTTTGGTTCAGAGTTCAACACAGTGAACCATAACATTCTGGAGTCTAAGGAGATGAGCCTTTATCTATACAGCTAACCTATATATATATATATATATATATATATATATATATATATATATATATATATATATATATATATATATATATATATATATATATATATATATATATATATATATATATTGCTAACTTCACCTTTAAATGTCGTATGTATGTAATTGACGAAATGTAGAAGAGTTAAGAAGATTGTCTCTAGACCAACTCATGCCTGCTGAACAGCTAACAAAAGCTTCTCCAGACAGGTCAGCTGCCCCAATACAGAAAAAGGTCCTCACTTCTCCTGTTTGAAACGACATGAGTCCTCCTTTGGTTGGCACTAATTGACACAAGTTCCCTGTTGGTTAGGATGGAATGATATTCACACTCCATCATGGATGGAAAATACTTTGCCAGATCAATAATGCCTATGAAAATAATCTTAACTGCATTTGAGAATAGTTATAACACACCAAATCATTTGAACATGATTTGTAGAGTTTAAAGTGTTTTAATAAACCTATTTTTTTACAGTTTTTTCTAATTGCTAAACGACAGTGAGCACAACTGGACCGACATGTGAAAAACTATAACCCCAGATCATACTGTACACTGCCACACAGGCTTGTACAGTAGGCACTAGGCATGATGGGATCATCACTTCATCCACCTCTCTTCTTACCCTGATACATTCATCACTCTAGAACAGGGTCAGCACAACCTGTTTCCATTGCTCCAGAGTCCAATATGTATACACATTGAACCATTTCTTCAAAATAAAACCCCCTGATAAGTGCTGTTTTTAAGGCTACACATCTGTATAGTCAATATCCCTTATGTTCTCTTTACGTTGTGCATGTGGAAAGGCTCTTAATTTCAATATTAAACATAGCCGGGAGTTCTGCTGTTGATATTTAAAATGTTGATGCAACCAAACAATTTTATTTATTTTAAGTGATTGAACCCCCAAGTGAAAAAAGGAATACTTAAGTAGATTTTTTTAAAGTAAACTCAATATATTTGAAGTGTGTTTATGAGCAATATACATTAAGTTGTGTTAAATTGAAACAACTTAAGTTGAACTTAAGTTGAACTTAAGCAGTGCTTCAGCATAATTTAAGTGTATTTCTTACCTCATTTGCATACCAACATAGTACAACTTATTTTGTACCTAAGTAAACTATTTAAGTATACTTTTGAACCTATACTTCATTTATACTAAAATATTGTTTAGTAAAGGGGTTTTGTTAATTTAAACTATACTAATAATTCACTATTAACATTTTTACAAAAATACTTGATTAAAGGCTTTTTATTCATCAATAGCATAGTCTTTATTCTGGTAAGTCCCATTTTTCAACAACAATTTAAGTGAGAACCAGTCGACACACAGCAGGCTAACTTAGAGGAATTTAAGAATTGCACCGATATGTAGCGGGACAGGGGATCGAACCACTTACCCTGTAGTTGCGAGACTAACATGCTACCCACTAAGCCACAGTCTTGGAGCCCAAATAAAGATGGGCCCCTTCATTGCTATATTTGGGACCCCATCTGAACAGTGAAAGGCTGTTCTAAAAAAGTCTCGCAAAAAGGGGAATAGATCTTTAAATGATGTCTGTGGTCAGAAGTCAGAAATAAGCTGATGTGTATACATTTGTGTGTGTCAGAGAAGTGAACATTTTCTAAGGTATATTCTCATAACTGAATAAACAAACTTTCCTCACAGAAAAATGTGATCCCTGTTTCACTGTTGTTTACAGCAGCAGGGCCCACAGTTTGTTTTACAAACATATTCTAGTTGGTTCCAGGTTCCTCGAAATAATATTGTTTTGATTTGTGATGATAAAATTTAATCACATTTTAATATAAACATTTAACTTCACAAACATGTTTTAACTTTGCCTAACAATATAAGATAGCTTGCCTTGTAACCTATAGAACATAATTTCAATTACAAAAAAAGCTCTGACTTCTATCAGATTAAATTCCTTTGGCAGGGCTGCAGCAAACCTCTTAAATCTTGTAGAGATACACAACCATACATAAAAAGTATTTATGTCAAAAGCTTATCGTCATAATCAACGTGAGTTTTATCGCAATTAATAATTGTATTCAAATGATTGCCCAGCCCTACTCTACAGTATCACTTTAAAAGGTTTCCCTTTAATAAAGATCATGTTTGCAGTAAGTGATATTATCATGATCTTAAAAGGAATCAAGATGTGGTCTTACAAATATGAGATCCCCTATCTCTGTAAAAACTTCTAGTCTGTGAGTAAAATATCAGAGACTTGTGACAGGTTGTCTTGAGATGTGAGACGATGTCAGACTTTTGCTTTGTGATGCAGTTTTGAAAATAAATAAATGTATTTCTTGATATTTACCTGCCCTCCACTCACTAAGGCAAGAGCCTGCAACACGTTCACATCAGGCAGTCAATCTCTAAAGAGCCTCGGCAGGGAAGAATAGCCTACAGTTAATGTAAAAAATAAAGTCACAAGCCAACTATGAAGTTTATGCATATTTTTTAATATATTATCTGGTAAGTACTTTTATTTATTCATTTTTGTTAACTAGAATTCATTTAGGCTTTTTATCTTATTTCCTTACTATTGCTTTGGTAAAGTTAACACTTGTTTTCCAAGCCAAACAAGCCCCTTTAAATGTAATAGAAATTGCATTGCAAAGGTAAAGAAAAAAGTGTCATTTTAACATTTGGGGCTTGAGGCTTTAGGGATTGTGCCTGAGTAAATCAGAGCAGGCGAGTGCTGTTTCTATCTGTGACAGCCTGTGTCACTCTCTGATCGTATGCAGTGTGGGGGATGGGTACCTGTGTCTGACGATGGTCGTTAGTCCCTCAACAACAACAGCTAACTTCAATAGCCAAGATGTTATGTTGAACTCAGAGTGACTGTGACATGGGTCATTCATTCATGTCAGGTTGATGCTGGATTTAAATCTCACACCAAGACCACCATGATATATACTCCAGTTGAAACTATTTAATCTCAAACTACTGTACCATAAATGTATTATGAAAAACATTTTTGAAAAGATATCTTGTATTATAGATTGTATGACAATACTGTGAAAACATTAAACATGGGTCTAAATTGGTCTGATATTCAGTATTTGTTTTGTGTTTGATCAGACATTTTACATTTGGTAAATGTTTTTTTTTCCAATATATTCACTGATCCTTGAATGTAAAGTTATTAGGGACAGTTGATCTGAATTTTTCTTCTCGCCAAATAGCATGGCCTGAGTTTCAAAACCCCACAATTTATCACTGTTTTATCAATCCGCAATCACTTTTTCCTGTGCAAGTTTCATGTTTTTAATGGGTTTTCAGTTCAAGACTTAAAAATGTCCTCTACATTGTATAATTGAAATGACCAAGTTGAGGGTAAAATTGTGGAGAGGGCTGCCTCTGAGAAGTGAGTTACTCAATGTGTGAGGGGTGTTTCAATATGCTGGTCATTCTGTGACAGCCTGTGACATTAGTACATAAGATATAAATATATAATTCCCTGCCTTCAATACTATCATTATGGACAGTGACATATTTGTTCTCCATTTACAGTTAATGTTCTCAGTTTTCTGTCAAAACTAAAAACGCTCGGGAGCGCGAACTTGGGGTACATCTGACAGATCAATGATGCGATAAGGCTGTGCAAATAAGGTCAATTCCATATTTGTACATGCTTTCCTTGTTAGGATCCATTAATTCATTATGTTGTTAAATACATTGTTTCCTAAATGGCTGGATATTTTAGGGAGCTACTGTAGGCTTAAAATAAAGTCACTAAATGAACCAGATATCCAAGTAAGTTTAGCTTAAACATGTTAGTGTATACAGCTGTTATAATACCATGTTTAAGGAATCTACTATATTTATTTTAGCAAGGAGATGTATGCAGCCTCTGGTAGAGACACAGCAATGCAGTCTCATAACAGTTCAACTCACTGCCAGGAGTCAGTGTTGCTGTGAAAAGGTGTGAAGTGCCTACTTTGAATAGAGACAATGCAGGGCAGGGGAGGAGGTTGAAGGGCTGCTGCCAAGGGCATGGTTTGGCAGGTATGTACAGGAATGTGGGGACAGGAGGGTGAGAGGTTTTTTATTGTCCCAGACTACATCAATTCTGGACTGACTTTTTATGATTTTGACAAAGGTTCTTGAAGACTAAATGAAGATGGAGCCCTTCATTGATATATTTTTGTCACCATCAGAACAACACCACATTTACTCTTTGCAAACAGAAATACTAACTTTCACTTCCCCTCTGGCAAGACGTCATATTTTACTTATGTAGAAATCTCCTACAGTAAAACCCCAACTATTTCTATCCGGCTTAAGGATGTAATGTTTATCCTTAAATTAGAAATCATAAACCTAACAGTGAAAGGCTGTTCCACCAAATTATCTTTAATACAATACATCTTTAAATTATGTCTGTGGTCAGATTAAAGCTGCAGTGTGTATAAATTTGTGTGTGTCAGAGAAGTGAAACATTTTCTCAGGTATATTCTCATAACTGAATAAAAAATGTTCTTCGCAGGAAAATGTTATCCCTGGAACAGTGTTTGAAGTTAGTAATCTTCCTGAAAAGTTACTGTTTCATTTTGTTTTTTACAGCAGCAGGGCCCATAGTTTGGTTTACAAACATACTCTAGTCTCAATGTTTGGTTCCACGTTCCTCTAAATATAGTTTAGTTTTGATTTATGATGATCTAATCATTCAAAACTAAGAATTGCATGTAGAGAAAATGTGTTAAGTAAACTTACTCTGTGAATATAAACAAATCCCTCTCCACTGAAACTGCATAGTGAGGAGGGGGGGGGGGTGGCATGTGTAATTTGTTGTTTTCATTTCTAGTTGATTATATTGAAGGTAAGGTTCTATAGAACAGTGTAGTGTCAAGAAACCAGACCAAATATTTTTTGTGTGTGAGAATGACGACTTCATGATTTTGAGTGTGGCCAGTTGGATCTGTGATCTATGCACATTTCATACAATGTATGTGTAATACCATGGGCAAATTGTTTTAAGCAATGCAACTTTATTGCTTAGAAATAGCTTTTTAGGAAGAGTTTTTAATGACTAGCATCAATGTGCTCCACACATCCTAACATTTCAGTTTAATTGTGGTGAGCGCTTTCTCTGAGAAGTGAGGGCTGTCCCACTGTCAAATCAAAGTCCACTAAGGGCTCTTTTTGCACCCTTCATTAACACTTTCTGCAAGTCACCATATTTGCAGACTTTGGATAAGGAAATTACCTGCAGTAGCGCAGTGACCTTATAAAGGAGGGAAACTCCTTCTTCAACGCATTTCCTCACAAGTCTGGCATAATACCCCCCGCTCGGCTCTACAGTATGACTTCAAAAGGTTTCTCTTTAATTAAGATACTGTTTGCAGTTTATAATGTGACCAGGCATGGCATGTAGGCGTAGGTGGTTAAGGCATCTATACTTGTTTTTATTTATTTTTTAAGTGGTACATATTATAGCCCGCCCTGTCCCGATAAATTCCATAATACCTTTTTCATTTACCTGAAATAATTTTATAGGCCCGGAATAGTATGTGAAATAAAGGAATGAAAGTAATCCAGTTGTGGTCTTGCAAATATGAGATCCCCTGTCTCTGTAAAAACGTCTAGTCTGTGACCAAAATATCAGAAACTTGTGACAGGTATCTTTAGATTTAGAATGGATTACTTGACGATTAAGTGCAATCCACTCGCTAAGGCAATATCCTGCAACACGTTCTCATCAGGCAGTCAATCTCTAAAGAGCCTAAGCAGGGAAGCATAGCCTGCAGTTAATGTAAAAAAATAAATTCACAAGCCAACAATAAAGATTGTGCATTTTTTTGTATATATTCTCCGGTAAGTACTTGTATTTATTTTATTTTTTTAAACTAGAATTCATTTAGGCTTTTTTTATCGTATTTGCTTTGGTAAAGTTAACAATTGTTTTCCATGCCAAACAAGCCCCTTTATATGTAATAGAAATTGCATCGCAAAGGTAAAGGCGAAGTGCCATTTTAACATGTGGGGCTTGAGGCTCAAGGGATTTGGCCTGAGTGACTTGGCAAGGGGAGTTTCTGTCTGTGTCACTCTCTGATCATATGCAGCGTGGGGGATGGGTACCTGTGTCTAACGACGGTCGTTAGGCAGTCAACAACAACAGCTAACTTCAATAGCCAAGATTCACAGTGACTGTGATATGTTATTCTCCTTCTGCTGTGTTGGAGAAGATACTTAAATACAAATTAAATTTAAAATAGGTTGAGTACAATCAACATTTCACTTTAGTTGGAAATCAAATCCTTTAATACAATTGACTCAGAAAAAGTCACTTAACAACGTATTAAACTTTAAGAAATCTAAAATAATAGGTTGCATCCAATCCAAACGTAAATGTTGGCTTAACTACATTTAATTAAAATTGTATTGGAAAGCAGAGTTTGTGACCAAATTAAAAACATGCAACTCTTCTTTGAAAGCTTTTTGTAAGCAATGAAAATCCACTAAAAAAGTTAAACTTTCATGTCACACACCTTGGGACCAAGTAACTCCTTTGTCTATTTTATGCACCATATCCGTCTTGTTTTTGTTGCTTTCTTTGGTTCTTGTGCCATAAACAGCTCGTGTGCATTCAGATCAGCATGATGCAACAAGAGTTCTAACAAGTCTGTGTCATCACCTACTGAGACTGTGTCTTTTGTTCTGGCAGAGGTAATGGCAATTTGGACAATGAGCACATCTGCATTGTGCTTTACATGGTTTGTGATATTCCATTTTTATCTTTGAAAATTTATTTTAATATGCAAATTAGCTATACACTAATCAAATATAGGCTACCCAAAATATTTCCGCATGGGCTTAATTTTTTCCTTTAAAGATCCAAGTGACTGCTGCAGATATTGCTGCGGTTGGTCGCATACACATTCAGTACTTTATGATTCCTCCTATACGTGAACCTGTTGTGTATCAGCCACTGGCTCTGTTGCCAGCAGATAACAAAACATCACAGCTGGATGTTTTGTGGAAGACATCCCTACTCCTTCACTCTCAAAGGCCATCATGGTCTGGTATGATGCAGATCCTGCATCTTCTAGATGAACACCCTGGGAGAGCTTCAGTAACATTTCTTCCAATGATTGATCTTGATCCCAGTGATGAATCCTGCATATACTCAACATTGAGGTGTTTGGCAACTCAAGCTCTGCAGTGTGATGTGACCCCTGTTCTGACGTTCGACCAACCCCTTCTGGAAAGCCTTGACTATTATATTTTAACTTCTAATACAAATGTTTTACTTTTCATGTAGACTTTCATTGTGTAAAGTTTTAATGTGGTAGGAGTAAAGGTTCAAATTAAGCCTATGCGGATATATTTTGGGTAGCCTATATTTGATAAGTGTATAGCTCATTTGCATATCAAAATTAATTTTCAAAGAAACTTGTAAGACAAAAAATGGTGTATCACAAACTATGCAAGGCGCGATGCAGATGTGCTCATTGTCCAAACTGCCATTGCCTCTGCCAGAACAAAAAACACAGTCTCAGTAGGTGATGACACAGACTAGCTAGTACTCTTGTTGCATCATGCATCTTAATGCACACAAGCTGTTTATTGCACAAGAACCAAATAAATTAATTGATAGCTGTCCCCAGACAAATGTGCAACATCACATCTCTCTTCCTGAGATCCTCTGAGATTGTCTTTCCCTTTTGGCAAGTCTGATCTGTATGGGTTCACTTTGGTGGGCCTACACTGACCTGGTTTGATCTCTGTTTTATCTAGTGCCACCCAATTTCTTTATTACATTGGTCCATTTCATCACTCAATTTGGCCCACCTGATTATGTTTACCTGGTATTGAGCAGGTAAACATAACCCTGAGCTGCATTGGTTAAATTGTTAAGCAATGCAGCTCAGGGTTCACAAACTTTTTCACATACAAAAGTTGGCAAATCATTTTTTTAAATCTGTTTTAACAATTGATTTCTGGAAAAGAAAAATGTTTAATTGATAAACAAAAATCTGTTATTTCATATACAAAATAAATAAAATTCATAAAGGCTCAAGGGGTTCACATACTTTCAAGCAGCACTGTATGGTGCATAAAGTAGACAAAGGAGTTGCTTGGTCCCAAGGTGTGTGACAATCTCCTCTATCCATGCCATTTCAGTCTCGTCTATTTGGCATAGGAAAGGGAATGGCACTGAAAAAAGTAAAAAATTACACTAGCTAGGGGAGGGGTTAATCTAATTCATGAGAGGCACCTGTTATACCCCTGGCAGGTAAGCCAGGCTGTTTTTCAGGTTAGAGGCCAGTCTAAAAGCAGCATCGCCATCACCCATTGGCAGTAGGATGATTGGATATTCAATAAGTGTGGAGCTCATGTGCATTTAAAAAGCAAAATGCATTTAAAAAGCAACTTGTAATACAAAAAAAGTGACTTTTCTAGTATACATTTACTATGTAAAGTTTTATTGTGGTAGGAGTAAAAGAAAAAAATAAGCCTATTTGGGTTTATTTTGGGCGTGTAAGATTAGTGTATAGCTCATTTGCATATTACAATTAATTTTCAAATAAACTTGTAATACAAAAAAATTAATTATCATGAATACTTTCATTGTGTAAAGTTTCATTTTGATAGGACTAAAGGAAAAAATTAGCCCTATTGGGATTTATTGGTGTCTCGCCTTATTGGCACACATCTCGGATTGATGAGAATTAAACATATTTCCTCAACTAGGATTTCTTAGGACTTTTAGTATGTTGTTCTGGACACCTCATAGAAATTATCTGAGCTGAAAAAAATTATTTTACAATTTGTCTGTCGAAAAAACGCTATTTTGCCTGGACTAAGTAGACAGAGAACCAAATTGGCAGCTGAACTGTCTTCACATACTGCAGGCATCCACGATGGAGTGTGAAAGTCGCATCATTCCCACCAACAGTGGACTCCAGTCATTAGATACAGTGGAAGTGTGGACCTTTCTCTGTGATTGTGAAATAAACAAAATAAATATAGATTGAAGACACAAGTACACTGTCAAATTGATTGAAAACCTCTTCTTATAAAGATTATTAAAAGGGAATCTTGAGGGACTGAATTACTCTAAAGGTCTAGGCCTCTAAAATGTTCTGATTGTAAAATTATAGTCTGATGATCAATCTGTTTTTGCAATTAATTAGAATACAAAGAACATATCTTTCTCTTTTAACTTGTCACACATAGTCTGACAGGAGAGAGTAGACAGATAACCAAATTGGCAGCTGAACTGTCTTCACATACTGCAGGCTTTGGGTACCTGTTCAGCCAGGTCTGAGATGGTCCAGAGACAATCTCCTTAACTCTCCATTACATTTGGAGAATGTAGTACTGCAGGTAGGGTCAATTAGTATGACACACATAAGACATGTTAGACCACATTGACATTATTATTTTCCCTTAAGAATTATCCAGTTTGGGTTATTCCTTTTAAATTCATCGACGATGGAGTGTGAAAGTCGCACCATCCCTACCAACAGTGGACTCCAGTCATTAGATACAGTGGAAGTGTGGACCTTTCTCTGTGATTGTGAAATAAACAAAATAAATATAGATTGAAGACACGAGTACACTGTCAAATTGATTGAAAACCTCTTCTTATAAAGATTATTAAAGGGAATCTTGAGGGACTGAATTACTCTAAAGGTCTAGGCCTCTAAAATGTTCTGATTGTAAAATGATAGTCTGATGATCAATCTGTTTTTGCAATTAATTAGAATACAAATAACGTATCTTTCTCTTTTAACTGGTCACACATAGTCTGACAGGAGAGAGTAGACAGATAACCAAATTGGCAGCTGAACTGTCTTCACATACTGCAGGCTTTGGGTACCTGTTCAGCCAGGTCTGAGATGGTCCAGAGACAATCTCCTTAACTCTCCGTTACATTTGGAGAATGTAGTACTGCAGGTAGGGTCAATTAATATGACACACATAAGACATTTTAGACCACATTGACATTATTATTTCCCCTTAAGAATTATCCAGTTTGGGTTATTCCTTTTAAATTCATCCACGATGGAGTGTGAAAGTCGTCCCATCCCAACCAACAGTGGACTCCAGTCATTAGATACAGTGGAAGTGTGGACCTTTCTCTGTGATTGTGAAATAAACAAAATAAATGTATATTGAAGACACAAGAACACTGTCAAATTGATTAAAAACCTCTTCTTATAAAGATTAGTAGTAAAGGGAATTTTGAGGGACTGGACTATTCTAAAGGTCTTGACCTATAAAATGTTCTGATAATAAATAATAGTCTGATGATCAATTTGTTTTTTGCAATGAATTAAAATACAAAGAACATACCTTTCTCTTTTAATCTGCCACACATGAGTAGTCTGACAGTGGAGAGTAGACAGAGAATCACATTGGCAAGAAAATAAAGGATCTTACTGCTGATCTTTTTTCCCATGTTTGTTTATATCTATCTTTGGTCCTTTTTAAAACTTTTATTAACACTTCAACTCAACATATATATTTAGTTTCAAAAGCAAAATACAAATCTATGTTCAAGAGACTGGTGTCAACAGCTCGTCACAGCCTGAAAGACTCCCTAGGGCTGAGACCATTCAGACAATAGAGGAGTGTTTAAACGACGTGTGTGAATGGGCCAGGCCAGGGCAGGCAGAGGCTGTCCCAGATATGAAATTAACACTCACACACTTCCAAGTCCACTGTTGGCAAAATTTATGAAAATTTACCAGAAGGTATTATACATGTTTTTAAGATGATTTAAAGCATGTCCAAGAGGGGACTTGAAAAATGTCCCCTGTTAGTTTTGGAGTCCACTGTTAGTGGAAGTGTTACGATCTCAGGTTCCCTGTTGGATAGGTCGGCTCACTCACACACACACACACAACACACACACACACACACACACACACACACACACACACACACACACACACACACACACACACACACACACACACACACACACAGGGGAACAGGATAAAAATACTGTGCTGACAAGTCAATTAATCAGATGTGAAGGTGCTGAGCAGAACAATCCTTTACAAGGCTGGAGTTCAAAACCGCTGTGTGTGTGTGTGTTGTGTGTGTGTGTGTGTGTGTGTGTGTGTGTGTGTGTGTGTGTGTGTGTGTGTGCATTTGAGGTGTGTGCATGTTATTGAAGTGTCTGTGCTTCATAACCTGTGTCATAAGCTTTTGATCAGAACATTTTAAAGAAATCAGTTAAAACAGCTATGATTGTTACTATATCGTATTTCGAGAGCTGCTTTATTCCTGATACCATGTTTTTTTTTTCTCTATCCTGCTCCCAGTTCATGACATCTTTCACCACAGTAGGCGTGTAATATAAACATATATATAGAACCTGCGCACAATGAAACACTACAAACATTTTGCTCCAGAATTCGAGCCGTTGGAGGGTGTGTGGGGGCCTTTAACAATAAGCAATCATGAGATGTGAAAACCAGACGCCTGTCTTTTAAATATTTTTTTCGGCACTATTCAGTGAAGAAGTACAATCCTTGACTGCACACAGGTAAGAAATATCAAAATGACATTTTTTAAATTTGGTTCATCAAGACATTTAAAGATTGAAGGAAGTTATGTTCCTGCAGTCAGTCAAGTCCAACTCCTCCCTCAAAGTTCTAACAATAACAAAATAAACTCAAGCCTATGTGTGTGTTAAAATAAACCAAATAAACATAAGTTGGTAATTCCGGTTCTCTTCTTCAAACAACTCATGTGCCCTTATCACCAGAAATTTGCGCAAAGGGCTTTATGAGGTTTCTTACATAATGTTAATACCTATTTCTATTGTAGCCCTTTCATGCATGAACTATGATATCCTTAGTCAGGATTTTTTTTTTTTGTGATTTTATACTTTTTTCGCCATGAAAATAAAAAATATAACTTCATTTTATAAAACACAAATTTTTCCGAGAGTTTTACACATGTCCACTCGGGTTGACTCCATGCGTTTTGAGTTCTCAACTTTGCAATTATTTACTATTCAACAAAACAGTGAAAGAAATTGTATATTATGTTAAACTATAAAATAAAATATTTTTTCAATGTCTGTTCACATATTTTAACATATTCCAATACTTCAATATAATGCAAAAGCGTGGAATAATTTTCAATCAAAATGTTCTATAAAAATAACAGAACACTTTTTCCTTGGTTCTCCCATTTCTCTTTTCAGATGTAATTCAGCAGTACAACCTACTGACTTGTACATCACTTCACCAAAGCTAATTGGCATCATAATGACACCAACTGTTTTACACATAATGGCATAAATCAATTGATTTAAAACCAAAAAGTTACGGAAAATTAAGCTTTTTCAAGCACAACATATCTGCGGTCATAGTATTTATTGAAGTCATTGATGCATGATGTCCAATTTAGTGGACAGGTGATTTAACACAATTTCCTCCCAATGTAAAATCGCTAATTGAAAATTTTAACAATTATATCACTCCTTAGGTGCTACTTAATGTTGCCATATTTTTTTACCTGCCAGACTCTCCTATTTTAAAAGTATTTACAGGATATTCCTGAGCTGCTCAACTTTTCTGCTCCCTGTCGGCCATCTTTGTTTTGACAAATTGTGGCTGCTCTTACAATGGCTGGCCACTAGTTGGTAATGTATTAGATGACACACAAGAGTCCACTGTAGTGGCTGATATGCAACTAGGCGATCTACACCCATGCATATTCAAGAAAACAGCATTTGAATAGCTGTCCACTGTAGTGACCACTATGCGTGAAAGGCTAGTCCAAGTATGTATCACCATTACGATTTACCAATCAATAACAAAAGGCATGAAAAACAACTTGACAGCTTGTTAATAAATAAAGGTTAAAACCGTGTTAAAGCCATATAGATTCATCTGCAAAACACGTAGTAGACAATAGGATTCTATTGAATATATTGTATTATTTTATTTCATGTCAGCTAATGGTAGAGAAAGTACTGCTGTACTGATAACTTATGAGAGAGGAAAATTCCCTCCACAAAAAAAAATGGCAAAACAGAGTGGTTTGAAATG
Source organism: Hyperoplus immaculatus (assembly GCA_949357725.1). Classification (NCBI taxonomy): domain Eukaryota; kingdom Metazoa; phylum Chordata; class Actinopteri; order Uranoscopiformes; family Ammodytidae; genus Hyperoplus; species Hyperoplus immaculatus. Next base: position 19,875,551 of record OX442353.1, on the reverse strand, counting down.
ATTAACATTTGTGTAGTTCTTTTTGACATGTTTTGATGACCAGTTAAAAAGGTGGAATTGATGAATGAATGTCTGTCAACTTCAGTGGCACACGATATCGATTGCGATTCACTTGTGCAGCCCCCAAAAGTGCACTGTGATGTTCTGGTTAAAACAAATCTGATTCTACAGGTATAGGTCAATAACTTTGTGGAGTAAAACTGTGGGTTGGTTAAAATTTACTTTATAACTCATTATCAATGGCCAGTCAGTTCTGTCAACACCACTCAAGTGTGTTGACTCCTGGCTCTGAAATCCACAGTGTGACTGACTGACTGACTGACATCTCCTGAGCAGTGCTGAAAGCAGTCAATCAGCGGCAGGTACTCCAGTAATGACAGGGATGTGTGCACTCCCTCAGGAAGAGCTGTCAGGTCAATGGATCACTGCCACTCTGAGAAAAACACGCATACACACATACACACACACACGCACACACACACACGCACACACACACACACACACACACACACACACACACACACACACACACACACACAACGTGAAACAATACGTCCGCTTACAAAATGTATGCTGCAATTTCACCTGTGCAAACACACACAGCAAAACTCTCCAACAGCTCGATGTTGACAGACTCTCTACTGCTTCTGTCCTGTTATTCATTATGGATTCATCCCAGGGGATTGACATGAACACACAAATATACAAACACATTTTTGAGTACTTTCTTTGCATCCCCCCAAATTGGATAATAAACTGACACAGTATTTAAATAATAATAAAGTTCAAGGTAAAGGATATCTGAGGATACAACAGAGCATTGTCTGTATCACAACGGCAGAGAATGAAGTGAATCTGGCGAAGCTGGTTGATAGGATGCTTCCTAATCCTGTTTGTTCCAGGATTTTTTTTTATCCGGCATATGTCTGACTGGAGCAACTACATTTTCTGGGTTTGGGTTCCCACACGACAAGAGCACTAATATGTTTGAAATTGGCCGGAGCCCTGTGTGGGTGAGAAACTACATTCCCTCTGTTTGGGTTCCTGTGTGACAGAAGAATTATTATATTATAATGGACCCCGGATCACAGACTTATTTTCCCATCGGAAGTGAGGAGTGAACCATAGTTCAGCATTTTCTATTGGTTACAATCTTCTATTTGTTGGTAGAATTTGTACAGTAAGAAAACGTGTCTTTTCAATGAAAGAAATAAGAAAAACAAGACAAAAATGTTAAGTTTAACGCAATAGGATCAGGTCCTTCTCCAAAATATTTCGCACCACTGTACGGTCAAAACAGTCAGACAAGGAAATTCCTTGTAATCCCAAATAATTTTTGACGGCACCCCAGTAAAACACAAACACAATCTAATACTGTTTGCGTACAGAATGAGTCGATCGCAGATTTGACTTGACGCAATATGCTGATTGACATTGATACCCCTCTGACTGACCTCTGATTAAAAGCAACAGGTTGACAGTTTACTGCATGTCTGGGTTTATTTAAGGCTGGTTTTATTTCTAACATTATTCCATCATCACAGATATTTACATCAATAGTCTGGCGTTATAATTGATTTGACTCGGATGTACTGTGGAGTGGGTAAGACTGTTTTATTAGCAGGCTAGCAACAACCGTTGACTTGAGCTAGCCTAGCACCAGCAAACTCTGCAACTAGAAGGACTGCACTTTATTGAAAACTGTCTCCAATGATAAATAACACACAGGCTAACTGGGAAATGAGGTCTTATGTCCAAAATTCTGAACTACCCCTTTAAAAGGGACTAACATAGTGGGACACTATAAGAGTAAAAGGTACACCAGAAAAATCAACACAGAAACCCTGAAATGCATATTTTCTATATCTATTGCCAGATGGTTTCCTTTGGAGCCAAGGTTTACATTTGCACAAAATACGTGGAAGATACTTGCTGCAAAATATTAGGCAGTACTTGTTTTATTTATTTTTGTTTTGACTTATTACAGTATGTTGTATTTATTGTATAAAGTGTGAATGCTTTTTTTTTTATTTACTGCTGCACAACCAATTTCCCCTCTGGATAGAAAATAAACTGGGTTTCGGATTTGGATTGGAATTCATATCTCTCTCAGTCCCACATCCCTCCTGCTTGCTCCTTCCCTGTCATAGCTTTACAGACCATCTTCCATATTGCTAAACAATCTCAGAATGACCTTTTGACTTTGGTCTAGACACTGCAGAATTAATTTGTTGCTGTTCCTGTCATTAACTCAGCGTTGATGTCTTCACCTCCCTCCCCATCTCTCTGCCTAATCACATCAGTCCCTCCCATATCATCGCCTTCCACCTCCTCTAAAAATATTTCTTCTCTCCTTTTTTTAACCCACAAATGTCTGTGTCTCTGAGTACAAAACAACCAGGTTTTCTACTTGCAATAGTGGTGGGTCGAAGAAAAACTGTTTGATTCACTCTAAATGACAATGGATAAACCCCCATAGACCTATCATTTCAAAGTAAATGAAATGTGTGAGAGTAGTAGACGGGTTGTTCTAATGACCCTTCATATCATGCAGGGACATGGTTGTTTACATACAAACAGAAGGCGGTCAGACTTGTTTACCAATTAAACAGTAGTGACAGATGTGTTTACAATCCACAAACACTGCCAGCCTCTGATCATGTTAATATTCATACCTGGCCCTCTCCTGAAAACACCTCAGTAAAACTGGACTTGAATCCATTCAGAATAACCTAGAATAGGTTGAATGTGTTTGTAACACTTAGGTGAACACCTTGGGGTGCTTGGAAAAAGCTGAGATGAGCACATTTGTTATGCAATTAAGTCAATTTAAGGATATTAAAATTGCTTGGTGGATGAATGCAACACTTCCTGAATGTTGAGAGTCAGTTGCGTTCATAATGTAATAAGTGAACTCAATGTAAAAGGTTGTTACAATATAGGCAAAAAGTTATTACATTTTGCACTCAGCATTTTGTAACATTACCAAACAAGTTTTTACATTATGGGTCTTAATACATTTTAAAAATGACGTCATGGGTTGTTGCTACAGTATCCGCCCTAAATAGCCTTGAATATAATATAAGGAATTCTGTAACTCGTATCTTATTTTTAAATATATTTTTATATTAGCAAAACCAACCCTCTTGACTGGTAACATCAGAATGCTGAAAGCATCAGGGAGTATGGTCCCTTCCTCTAAAGAGATGAAGATTTCTGCAGAAACCTTGCCTCTTGACTTAAGATTTGCTTTGATTTATTGCTTTTGTTTTCATCATGCTCTGCATGTAGCTGCCTATAGATATGTGTGTAGCTGCCTATAGATATATGATTCATAATTGATTTAATGTACGCATCCTTGCTCGACTGTGGATCGGTGGGGAGTTAGGAGTGATGAGAGAGAGAGAGAGAGAGAGAGGGAAGGGGGCAAAGAGAGGGACAGAAGGATAGACAAAACACACCGACAGATGGAAATAAAGAAGTAGACCAGAGGCAAGAGACAGCAAGAAAGAGTAGAATAAAAAGAGATCATAGAGATTTATATTAATCACTTATGTTCTATGTATGCACTTCTTAGGATTTGTGTCCATGTTCTTGAGAAAGTAAATATAAATGTGTTCAATTAACAGAACCAACTGCTCCTTAACTGCTTACATTTTTTTTTCTTATATCCATACTGAAGTTAAAACTTAAAGACCTACTTGTCACCTGTGGAAATATGAAGGTGTATTGGACTCTGAGATCCTATGTGGTATCAACGTGCAAAAACCTTAGAAATCGGTTAATCTTAGCCTGAGAAAAGGCAGAAAGTGTTTTATGGTCAACCCTACATTTTCCCATGTGTGACATCACACATAGGAAAATATAGGGTTAGGATTAACAGGACAGCTGGGCCAAGGGAAGACTGAGGGAAGACTTTGGGAAAAAAAACTCATTCATTATATTATAATAGCAATTTTATAATGATAGAACGCCGGTTCCGTATGGGTTGAAGTATTCCTTTAACAGCGCATAGTTTCTACACACTTCTAAATATGCTAAGAAAAAATGCAAACATTGTTGACCACAACTTGAGGTTAAGCTTTTATTCCTCACTCTTCCCCCATCAGAGAACAAGAACATTATGCAGATACTTGACAAGCGTAATAAAACTGCACATTGGGTCATTGATATTGGCTTCATGCACCGTGATCTCGCTCTTGACATTTTCCCACGCTGCTGTACCATCGAGTAAACCTCGTCACTGTGGGCTACACTTTCTTTGATGTTGTCCAGCAAATTGGTTGTATTTAATGAAGTCTTGGCCCTCACATTTAACTTCCTCGTTTAACCGAGAGAAAGTAGCCATGCAAGAACAAAATGTCACATGCATATAACACCTCACTTATCCGGTTTGAGCGATGAATTAAGAAATTTTTCAAACATTTGCTTTACTGTGTTGAGCAGACTAGTTTGGTAATTTGCCCCATGCTCTAAATGCTATATTTATCTTTAGATTTTTTTTCTCAAAATTACATTTCTACATTTCTTTTGAAATATACAAAATGTACATTGAGCCTAGGCCCTAGGGTAAACATAGCAGTCTGCCTTCTACTTAAACTATTATACGTCTTTATCTTGAAATGTTTTACTAGTTACATGAAAACAATCTCAAACAATGTTAAAGATATTATTACTACGCAATAGGCAAGGCAAGGCAAGGCAAGTTTATTTATATAGCACAATTCAGACACAAGGCCACTCAAAGTGCTTTACAGGGGCAAGATTAGAATACATAAAACACATTATAAAACATTTAAAAGCAAATAAAAGAAGCAAATAAAAAAAATGAAAACTCGATTTAAAAACATTTAAAAGCAAATAAAAGAAGCAAATAAAATATAAATTGCAGGTTAAAATGGAAACAGAAAAGTCTTCAGACTCGATTCAAAAGAACTGAGAGTTGCAGCAGACCTCAAGTTCTCTGGGAGTTTGTTCCAGAGATTTGGTGCATAAAAACTAAAAGCTGCTTCTCCTTGTTTAGTCCTAACTCTGGGGACTGTAAGTAGACCTGTCCCAGACGACCTAAGGGCTCTGGACGGTTCATAACGTATCAGCATATCAGTAATGTATTTTGGCCCTAAACCATTTAGTGCTTTATAAACCAACATCAGTATTTTGAAATCAATTCTTTGAGTGACTGGAAGCCAGTGTAAAGACCTCAGAACTGGGGTAATGTGATCTACTTTTTTGGTCCTAGTGAGGACTCGGGCAGCAGCGTTCTGAATTAGCTGAAGCTGTCTGATAGATTTTTTTGGAAGGCCAGCAAGGACACTGTTACAGTAGTCAAGTCTACTAAAGATAAATGCATGGACAAGTTTTTCTAAATCTTGCTGAGACATAAGCCCTTTAATTCTTGATATGTTTTTTAGGTGGTAGTAGGCTGATTTATTAATTGATTTTATGTGTTTCTTGAAATTCAAGTCGGAGTCTATAACAACACCAAGATTTCTGGCTTGGTGTGTAGTTTCTAACATAATGGATGCGAGCTGTGCGCTGACTTTTAATTGTTCATCTTTGGCACCAAAGACAATTACTTCAGTTTTATCGTTGTTTAATTGAAGGAAATTTTGGCACATCCAATCATTGATTTGTTCAATGCACTTACTCAGTGCCTGTAACGGACTGTAGTCTCCTGGTGATATGGTTATGTAAATTTGCGTGTCGTCTGCATAATTACGGTAGCATAATTTGTTCTTATTCATAATCTGAGCTAGTGGGAGCATGTAGATATTAAATAGAAGAGGGCCAAGAATGGAACCTTGGGGGACCCCGCATTCAATATTTGTCCACTCAGATGTGAAATTGCCTATTGACACATAGTAGTCTCTATCCTTTAAGTAGGATTCAAACCAGCTTAGTACAGTTCCAGAAAGTCCAACCCAGTTTGCTAGTCGATCTAGTAATATGCTGTGGTCAACTGTGTCAAAAGCGGCACTGAGATCCAGTAAAACTAAGACAGAACTTTTGCCACTGTCTGTGTTTAAGTGGATGTCATTGAGGACCTTAACCAGAGCAGTCTCAGTGCTGTGGTGTTGTCGAAATCCTGACTGGAAGACATCAAAGCAGTTATTCATTGCTAAGTAGTTATTTAGCTGTTGATAAACAGCTTTTTCAATGATTTTACTTAAAAATGGTAGGTTAGATATGGGCCTATAATTTTTCATGAGTGATGTATCTAGATTGTTCTTTTTTAGGAGTGGCTTGATGACTGCTGTTTTCAGGGCCTGTGGGAATACACCTGTCTGAAGGGACATATTGACAATTTGTAGAACATCTGAGGCCATACAGCTAAAAACTGTTTTAAAGAAGCCTGTGGGCAGAATGTCAAGACAACAGGATGAGGAGTTTAGGTGTTGTATAATGTCCTCCAGGTTTTTGTGGTTTATAAGATAAAATTCTGTCATTGCATTTGAATTGATTTTAAGAGGGAACACATATGTTGAACTTGGTATTGATGCAGTGACAGCTTGTCTAATTTTGTGAATTTTCTCAGTAAAGAAGGAGGCAAATTCATTGCAGGCCCTCGTGGAAATATGCTCAGACGCTACTGGCACAGGAGGGTTTGTTAATCTGTCGACAGTAGCAAACAGGGCACGTGCATTGTTGTTGTTTTTGGTGATGATGTCAGAAAAGAAAGAATGCCTTGCATTTCTCAGTTCTGAGTTAAACGTGCACAGTTTCTCTTTGAATATGTCATAATGAACCTGGAGATTTGTTTTTCGCCACCTGCGTTCTGCTTTACGGCACTCTCTTCTTTCTATTCTGACCTGCGGGGCATTTCTCCAAGGAGATCTTTTCTTACCAGAGACAACCTTCATCTTAGTGGGCGCAATAGCATCTATAACACTTGTAAGTTTGCCGTTAAAATTGTCTAAGAGCTCCTTAACTGAGTTACAGGGGAGGGGTGGTATCGAAGAAAATGCTTGAATGAATGTTTCACTGGTATTTTCTGTAATATACCGCTTTTTGATTACTTTTGATTGATCAATTGTGTGCACAGACATTTTACTCTCAAAAAATAAACAGGAATGGTCCGTGAGGGGACCCATATCTGCCACTGTTATGTCTGAAATGCTCATTCCTCTGGAAATGATAAGGTCCAGCGTGTGCCCTTTGTTATGAGTTGGTTTGTCAACATGCTAATTTAGTCCAAAGTTGTCAAGGACACAGCATAGTTCTTTCGCACATCTGTCCTCTGGTTTGTCAGTATGAATATTGAAATCTCCGACGATTAATACACAGTCAAACTCAGTACATATTACAGACAGCAGTTCAGTAAGTTCATCAAAAAAGCTTGCATTGTATTGTGGTGGCCGGTAGATATTGATGAAAATAGCTCTAGAGGCTGAATTTAACTGCAGAGCCACATACTCAAATGAATCAAAATTTCCATAAGACATCTTTTTGCATTGTAGAGATTCTTTAAACAGAATAGCAACCCCCCCTCCTTTTTTATGCACTCTGGATTCACTCACAAAATTGTAATTTGCGGGGGCGGACTCTATGAGAACAGCTGAGCTGTTATCTTGGTCTAACCAAGTTTCAGTTAAAAACATAAAATTAAGATTGTGCCTAGTAATAAGATCATTAATTAAAAATGTTTTACCTGCCAATAAAAGAAAAAAAGAAAGAAAACCTGTTGCCATAAAGCAGTTGATACTAGAGACATATTGAGATGATAATAAGAACAAGGGCAGGAGTGTATCTGCACTTGCACTTTTATATATCAGGTATATAGAGTAAACAAAAAATTAAACATCTTTTTGTTTGTCTATTGCACAGACTATGAAGGCAGTAATGGCGCTGTATAAATGCAGGCACTTTCTGTAACAAAACCCCATTAGCCAAGGAAGTTGTGTCTATAATATCCAACATGTGGATGGAAAAAGCACAAGGGCCCTAATGGTTTATTTCAGTTCAGCATGAGCAGTTTAGAAGCAGGCCCTTCTTGAACTATAGATTTTAGTCGGCTTCCATGCAACCACCCCCACACGCGGACACACAAACACAGAGACACACACACACGCGGACACACACACACACACACACACACACACACACACACACACACACAGAGCGAGAGACAGACACACACACACACACACACACACACACACACACACACACACACACAGCGAGACAACAGACAGTCATGCTGCATGGCTTCACATGACCTTAAATGACTTGACCCCCTCACAGCAACATGGTAAACAGACAGAAGGACAGTATTCATGGGCACTAAATGCCACCTTCTGTAGTTGAGCATGGTCCAGATTCTCCCCCATCAGGGAGAGTCTGTCTCCTAATCCAAGGCAGTGTGATCAATACTTTAAATTAACAACTGTAACACAAGCTCAAGTGACAATTTCAAACAGAAAAAGTACATTAAGTATAAAAAGTCAACTAAATCTTCAATTTACATGTAAAGCTCCTTCTGTCCATCTCAGGGTGTGTGTGTGTGTGTGTGTGTGTGTGTGTGTGTGTGTGTGTGTGTGTGTGTGTGTGTGTGTGTATGTGTTCGCAAGCTGACTAAAGTGTGTTTGTCAGCTGGAGTTGTTATTTTTCTCTGCAGCATACGCCTCAATGGGCTGTCTGTGTTTTTGGATGGAGCTGGGCAAGACAAATTGACAGCTGCACACGCACACACAAACACAAACACACAAATATATATATACACAAAGTTGAGTGTGCACACTTCCAAAACGGCCTAATGCGCATACAACTCCCAAAGCGCAAACACACACACACATGCAAACACACACATGCAAACACACACACACACACACACGCACGCACACACGCACGCACGCACACATGCACACACGCACGCACACACACATGGCAGTCATACATTGGCTGATGGACTGAGTGACAGTTTATTTGCAGGCCCTAAAGGAACACAGGGACAGACTTCAGCTCTGAGGCAAAGGAGAGAGATATAAGCAGGAGAATATGAGCTGTACACGCCGCTGGAGGCTGGATGGATCCCACATTAGTCCACACACACACAGTGGCTTTTGTCGCTGGCGTGCACCTGTCCGGCCATGTTGAATTCAACGACAATTACTGACAGAGTTGCTGAGAGAGCTGCATAGAGCAACATAACAAAGAGAGGATATAAATACGTTGGATAAGCGGTCACGCACTCGCACACACACACACACACACACACACACACACACACACACACACACACACACACACACACACACACACACACATACACACACACATCTTTGACTTCAATCCTGCAGCAAAACTTCAACAGCGTTTGCAGAGGATTCATCTTGAAAGCCACACTGTAATACGGTACGTAATTGGATCTTTTGTTATAGAAAATTCCTTTCTCTGAGACAATTGTATGTCAGACCCTTTCCTGGATCAAAATGTGAAAAGAGAAAAAAAAAATTGCAAATGTTTCACACAGCGTGGATAAACAGCGCAGCAGAATAGAAAAAAACACAAGAAAAAGAAAAGGGACTTTGATCGTGGCTGTAGTTTTAGTTTGAACAGAATCGGCAACTATACTGAGGCAGAAATGTGTTTAATTAGGATGAGTAAGGCCCGTTACATTTTTCTCAAGTTGTGAGTAGGAATAACATGACAAAATGAGAAAAGAGAGCAAACAGGAAAAAAAGCCTTGAGAAGAGCTGACTTTGGAGATTTTCCTGCCCAGTAATTTAACATTACGCGGCAGGAAAGGAGAGGAGAGGAGAGGAGAGGAGAGGAGAGGAGAGGAGAGGAGAGGAGAGGAGAGAGGCTGCAAAGAGGGAGAGAAAGGCAGAGGAGAGAGGGGGAAGGAGACGAGAGAGAGGGAAAAGGGATCATCCCCCTACCCTACCCTTCACCTCTCCTGCTCATGTCTTTCTCACCTTGTTTGAAGGTTTTCCATAGGCTTCATGATGTCACACGCTCTTTTACATTTTGTCTATTCGGCTTTCTTTCTCCTTTGTGTCCCCTTCTTCTTCCAATCTCCCCCTCTTTATTTCATTTCTCTCCTGTCCTCGGGGTACATTATATCACATATACATCTCCCCTATGGTTTTGCTCTGCACTGTTTCCATTCCCTTCCCTCAACACTTTGTCCCCCCCTTGTCCACATTCCTCCTGTGACCGGATGTCCTCCGCTATTCTCCTGTCCTCTAAATGGTAAATGGACTTTTTTACACACACACACGCACGCACGCACGCACGCACGCACGCACGCACACACACACACACACACACAGATGACAGAGGCTGCTGCCCATCAGAAATCTTAAGGCTTTTGATCAAACTACATTGTTTGCCTCTCAATAACCCATTCAAACACACACTCACACACCAATGGCAGCAGCAGCTATACCATGCAGGGTGAATACTAACCATCGTGAGCAAATTTGGGGTTCAGTGTGTTGCCCAGGGACACTCCAACATGTGGCGGGGAGACGGGGGATCGAACTACGGATCCCTGCAATCGGAGCACGATCGATCTACCTGCTTAAAGCCACAGTTGCCCCAATTTGCCAATCTCTCGCCTCTCCACTTTGTCCTACTGGTTCTCCTAGGACAGATTTCCATACTGCATAACTAGCCCTTTTTCCTGCTTCCTACCTTTTTCCTCATCCAGCCCCTTTTCTCCCCTATATATCCTCCATATCCTTGTCTTCCTCCTCCCCTCCCCTCTCATGCTCTCCTCTACCTCCACACTCCCCCTTATTGCCCCATCCCTCCTCTGTCCCGGTCCCAGGGCTCGTTAAACAATGTCCACATTCACCTGACGTCGTCCGCAGATAGCCGCCTATAGGGGCGGCGCTGTGTGTGTACGTGAAAGAGTACGTATGTAGTGTATACGCATATAGTCAGAATTATGAGACCGTGAGTGTGCATTCGGTGGTTTGGTGAGGAAATAAAGAGTGTATAGAATAGACAGCATTATTGCAGATGTCCAGGAACACACGGGCACAAAAAAGCATAATGATTGGAAGTGGGACTGTACTGACAAAAAAATGGTGAGGGGGGGGAAAAAGAGAGGTATTTTGTTTTGGGAGTTTTCGCAGTAGACATTTATCAGTGGCAGAACAATTGGTATTCACCAGAGTTAAGCACACAAGCTGTTGGTCCAGAGACAGGCACAACCCCTTCTGTCAAACCATACCCCCCCCCCAAACCACCTCACACAGATTTACAATTTCCTCTTCTGTCTCTCTCTCTGTCTCATTCCGTCTCTGCTTCCGTTCACATAATGACCACCCTGTCCCTCCATATTTTCCAAATCTTTCCTTTTTTACTTTCTTCTCATAATTTCTTTACCCCCCGTTTATGTTACAGATCTCCCCCCAACCCCCCCCCCCCCCCATCTCCTGCACTTCCTCTCTCTCTCTCTCTCTCTCTCTCTCTCTCTCTCTCCGGATCCTTTGATGTGGGCTCATACCTGCTGTCAGATACCACCTGTTCAGTTCTCAGCCAGACAGGACCGGATTAAACTGAGCTACGCTGCAGTTTCCAAAGGGACTGAGCAGAACTGGACCACCAGTCTGAATGAAACCGTACCAGACCAATGAGGGCTGGAGAGTGACAGCAGGTAGGTCGTGGATGGCAAATGCAATGGGTAAACTTTGGCCACCCATGTTATTCCTATGGGCGATGTGATCCAAACAACGACTTCCCAAACAGATGGTTTCAGCGTCATTATTAGCCATCGATACATAATGACATAACTTTTTTCCCTTGGAGCTTACATGTTGGCATGTTGGCTTATTGGAGAAATAAGGTCTGTAACATTGTCTGTGTACTAAAAGAGACTACGAAATGCTATGCTATCAAAAGCAATTACTTTGAAATAACAATAATTTGGTTCATATGGTAAACATGTCTTTGCTCAATAAGTCTAAACCCATATCTGTATATCCCTATACTTGGATATTTTTGTAACTGATTTCAATAGGTTTATTTGATTGTTTTGTATTTTATTTATTTTTTTAAACGACAGTCTTGTATTTGTTTTGATTATCTTGGATTGCTTTGCATTGTTTATTTTCTAAATGTATTTATACATATATTTTTTTTTGTGTGTGTGTGTGTGTGTGTGTGTGTGTATCTGTGCTTGTGTATGTGTGTTTTGTATTCTAATATGCAAATGTTTTGTTGCATGGGATTTTTATATAAGCCTATACAGGTTTCTGCCGCACCCATGTACATAGTATATGTTTGAGCACTATGTGTTATTATATTGCTTGTATGTGAAATCTACACTAAACTTAACTATCAACAAGTGAGTCTGGCTATAGGTATACTGTTGAACAATTTAGTGTATGTTGACATGAGATTTAATTTTTCTCAAGTTTTTTCAAGCTTCATCTTGAGGCAATTCTTCATTGGCCTGCCCTACAACATCCGCTTGATTGATTAATGTTATTACTCGGTCTCAGTTTGCTCTGATCTTTATCATGGTCACTTCAGTTCAATTCAGTCAAACTCTGTTCTGTTGTAATCTGTCCGGTCTGACATCCTTCCACTTTACTCTTTGTGTTTCAGGTCTTTTCCTCTCTGTCTTGTCTTCGATCCAAAGCAATAGGTGAGTTGAAAGGTTAGCTTGTTCTTTGACCATGACTACTGTAAAAAAATCTTCAACAGAAACATGAGCACCGCTACAACTTAAAGGAGAGAGCCCGGAATGAGTGTGTGTGTGTGTGTGTGTGTGTGTGTGTGTGTGTGTGTGTGTGTGTGTGTGTGTGTGTGTGTGTGTGTGTGTGTGTGGTGTGTAGTGCGTGGTGTGTAGTGTGTGTGTGTGTGTGTGTTCTCCCAGGTGACGGAGCATGGACGAGGGAGATACTCGTTTGATCCCTGGAACAAAGAGAGAGAGGAGGGCAAAGGAGAGAGCAACAGAGAGACAGCGGGAGGGAAAGAGATAGAGAGACAGGAAAAGAGATAGGTGAGTGAAAGAGAGAGAGAGAGATAGCTAAAGGGTGAAAAAGAGAGAGAGAGAGAAAGACAGGAGGCAGAGAGAGAGAGAGGAACCGGGGGTTATGGGGGGATCAGGCCTCACGAGAACAGAGCTTTGTTGAAGGGGGTTTGAAGATCATGAGCAGCTTTGTCAAACAGAGTGAGAAAGGAACGAGAAATGTTGTGTCCAAAAACTGTTCGGCGCGCACACACTCAAAATGTAAAGTCTAGCTGTTGCATGAAAAACTGTTGGGTAAAAAAAGTCATTGTTTCTATTCTATTCTATTTACATCAATGGTATTGGTTTTGGTGTGTGTGGGTGTTTGTTTTTGTTATAAGTGTTGGATATGTTTGCTTTGATTTTCAGATATCTGTCTCTGAGATATTTGCATTTTAAAAGTTTCTCATTAAAAACCACATTACAATTGTTTTCTGCGACTGCCTAGGCCAATGCTTTATGCACAATATGGTTAATTCCATGACTTTGCCTACGCCATCAATCCCGGGAAGAAAAAAAAAACAGCCTACACAACCATCACACATTTCACTGATGTTGGCAGGGGAAAAAATGCAAGGGAAATCATTTTTACATCCAGTGCAGTCATCAGGGCTCCTGATCAGCAGGTACTTTAGTGAAAAAGGTCTCGACATGCTGGAACAACTAAAAAAGAAGGAAAGGGGGAGGAAAGGAGGAGTAGGGAGAAGAAGAAAGAGTAGAAAAACAGAGGTCAGAGCAGCCAATGCTTAGAATTGAATTAGATATTTTGCTATGGTGCTGCCCGGCTGGTAATAGTTAACATAAACAATATATTTACAAATGGTTTTTGTAAAATATTCTTTCATCTCTAGATGATGTTTCCAACCCAATTAAAATCTAATCTGGTCTTGCTCTATATTATACATGTTTCTTGTCCAAGGCCACCGCATACATTATAAAATGACTAGATCACCTTCATGCACATATGCACACTATATTATTATGTACACAGTAAAGCAGCCCCCTCCCACACTCTCTTTCTCTCTCTCTCTCCTTCAACCCCCCATTTGTTCACCTCCACCAAAGATGTTTCACTGCGGCGTTAAACTGGTATTTATTGAAATGGTTTTGCATGATTAAAAAAATAATAAATAAATAAAAAAATAACGGTTGTATAGTCCTGCCTGAGCTGATATGGAAATACTGCTGCTTGGTGGGTGCAGCGGGATTGGTGGTGCAGTGACATTATTCTATAGAAATTCTTGATTAGGTGATTGTACAGGAACAAATGTCACATTGTGTGATCTTGAAATGTCCTTATGACGTAAACAAAAGGGCTTTGGTGGCAGGTGTGTTCATTTGCCCCTTTCACAATGCATTTTGCTGCCGAAACATTGTATTGAATTTGCCTCCTTCGTTACTGAGAAAATTCACAAAATTAGACAAGCTGTCACTGCGTCAATACCAAGTTCAACATATGTGTTCCCTCTTAAAATCAATTCAAATGCAATGACAGAATTTTATCTTATAAACCACAAAAACCTGGAGGACATTATACAACACCTGAACTCCTCATCCTGTTGCCTTGACATTCTGCCCACAGGCTTCTTTAAAACAGTTTTTAGCTGTATGGCCTCAGATGTTCTACAAATTGTCAACATGTCCCTTCAAACAGGTATATTCCCACAGGCCCTGAAAACAGCAGTCATCAAGCCACTCCTAAAAAAGAACAATCTAGATACATCACTCATGAAAAATTATAGGCCCATATCTAACCTACCATGTTTAAGTAAAATCATTGAAAAAGCTGTTTATCAACAGCTAAATAACTACTTAGCAATGAACAACTGCTTTGATGTCTTCCAGTCAGGATTTCGACAACACCACAGCACTGAGACTGCTCTGGTTAAGGTCCTCAATGACATCCACTTAAACACAGACAGTGGCAAAAGTTCTGTCTTAGTTTTACTGGATCTCAGTGCCGCTTTTGAAACACAGTTGACCACAGCATATTACTAGATCGACTAGCAAACTGGGTTGGACTTTCTGGAACTGTACTAAGCTGGTTTGAATCCTACTTAAAGGATAGAGACTACTATGTGTCAATAGGCAATTTCACATCTGAGCGGACAAATATTGAATGCGGGGTCCCCCAAGGTTCCATTCTTGGCCCTCTTCTATTTAACATCTACATGCTCCCACTAGCTCAGATTATGAATAAGAACAAATTATGCTACCATAATTATGCAGACGACACGCAAATTTACATAACCATATCACCAGGAGACTACAGTCCGATACAGGCACTGAGTAAGTGCATTGAACAAATCAATGATTGGATGTGCCAAAATTTCCTTCAATTAAACAACGATAAAACTGAAGTAATTGTCTTTGGTGCCAAAGATGAACAATTAAAAGTCAGCGCACAGCTCACATCCATTATGTTTGGGGCGGCAGTGGCGAAGTGGGTAGGGAGCGCGCCTCTGGTGTGCAGGGTCGGAGGTTCGATCCCCCATCTCCCCGCCTCATGTCGAAGTGTCCCTGGGCAAGACACTGAACCCCGAATTGCTCCCGATAGTTAGCTTAGTTAGCTTAGCACCGTAGTGCTAAGCCTACCCTGCGTGGTAGCTGCTGCTATCGGTGTATGAATGTGTGTGTGACTGGGTGAATGTGTACAAAAAACAATGTAAAGCGCTTTGAGTCTGTGATAAACGGAGATATAGCGCTATACAAGTCCATTTACCATTTACCATTATGTTAGAAACCACACCCCAAGCCAGAAATCTTGGTGTTGTTATAGACTCCGACTTGAATTTCAAGAAACACATAAAATCAATTAATAAATCAGCCTACTACCACCTAAAAAACATATCAAGAATTAAAGGGCTTATGTCTCAGCAAGATTTAGAAAAACTTGTCCATGCATTTATCTTTAGTAGACTTGACTACTGTAACAGTGTCCTTGCTGGCCTTCCAAAAAAATCTATCAGACAGCTTCAGCTAATTCAGAACGCTGCTGCCCGAGTCCTCACTAGGACCAAAAAAGTAGATCACATTACCCCAGTTCTGAGGTCTTTACACTGGCTTCCAGTCACTCAAAGAATTGATTTCAAAATACTGATGTTGGTTTATAAAGCACTAAATGGTTTAGGGCCAAAATACATTACTGATATGCTGATACGTTATGAACCGTCCAGAGCCCTTAGATCGTCTGGGACAGGTCTACTTACAGTCCCCAGAGTTAGGACTAAACAAGGAGAAGCAGCTTTTAGTTATTATGCACCAAATCTCTGGAACAAACTCCCAGAGAACTTGAGGTCTGCTGCAACTCTCAGTTCTTTTAAATCGAGTCTGAAGACTTTTTTGTTTCCATTTTAACCTGCAATTTTCATTTTATTTGCTTCTTTTATTCGCTTTTAAATGTTTTAGAATGTGTTTTATGTATTCTAATCTTGCCCCTGTAAAGCACTTTGAGTGGCCTTGTGTCTGAATTGTGCTATATAAATAAACTTGCCTTGCCTTGCCTATTGTATGACAGTATGAAGCTCCTTATTATCAGTTTACTCACTGAAACAATGAGCACATACTCTGTCAAGACAAGGATAAATAACAGAAATGTGAAAAATGCTGTTATAAGATGAGAAGATGTCTATGCATATGATGTGAGTGATCACCAGTGCAAACCCTCCTCATGGCACAGTTCTCCTGACATACTGTAAAATGACATTTCATCAAGAGTGCCTTAAAATAGCCCGGAAAGCGTATACTGTAAGTCTCCGTGCATTCGCCTGATGGGAATTAAACCAAAGATATAAAACATGTTTTTTTTTTTATAAAACCGAGTTTAACGCAGAGCGACTATACCCAACCCCCACATCCACAACTAGCTTTTTTTATTCTCTTCCTTTTGTCATGTTCCTCCAAACATGCCCAAGAGATGTGTGTGTCACTCAGAGAAGTTATTCATTGTATACAAGTGATAGTAGAATTATTATTAAAAACCCAAGTGTTTTTGAATAAAGAGATCTGAGTCAGGCAGTCTTCAAAGCAGGAGATCTTTACTTGCAAACAGCAGCAAGGGTAAACAAATGTTCCATGTTGGGTACATGGTTGAATACAAAAACTGAACAGAAATAGCACTGATATTTATGGTCCAAAAGTTGTATATGCGAAGACACTCGGTTTGTGTGTCTGGCCCTCAATTTTGCTTGCGAAAGCAGAAAGATTTTTAATTAGGCAGATATTCCCAGAAACTCATATCAGCAGGTGTTATTCTTCATACAATGTCTGAAAACAGAATATGGGAGTCATTCACTCCTCCAAAGCTTCCCCAACTCTCAACCACTGTGCACATGAATGTGTCATACATCTGTATGTGCCAAATTCTTTAGTAGGCAGTTTTCTTCTTCAAGGCTAAAAAACAAGTAATCAGCAGATGTTGTCCTAAATGCAAGTTTAGCAAAACTCTTTGGAGTTATTTAAGTTTACTGGGACAAAGTTTGACAGGCAGAAAGCTGTTTGAGCATTAAAATATTATAAAATCATAAGGCAAATTAAATTCCGTTAACAACAAGTGTTTGAATAAAAACGGGCACTATCCTAAAATATCCATCCACTATATTCAATCAAAATAGATTACATACAGTCATATGAAAAAGTTTGGGAACCCCTCTTAGCCGGCATTATAATTGACTCTGCTTTCACAAAGAAAATATAAAAGTGGTATGTCTTTAATTTACCAGGAACAGCTAAGTACTGGGATGTTTTCCAAACAAAGATTTTTTGAAAAGCAGTATTTGGTTGTATGAAATAAAATAAAATGTGAAAAACTGGCTGTGCAAAAATATAGGAACCCTTGTGGTTTTGTTGATTTTAATGCCTGTAACAGCATGTAAAACTGATGACTTTAAACACAAAGTTGGTTGGATTATGTTGTTAAGCCTTGAACCTCATAGAAATGTCTGTTTAATCATGAGAAAATGTGTTTTAGGTGCCTAAATGCAAGTTGCACTTCTCTTTGACTCTCTGCAGAAGTGAGATAGAATGGGATCATCAAAACAGCTCCCAAAAGATCTGAAAAACAAAGATTGTTCATTGTCATGGTTTAGGGGAAGGCTACAAGAAGCTTTCCCAAAGGTTTCAATTGTCAATTTCAACTGTAGGGAACGTTGTCAGGAAATGGAAGGACACAGGCATAGTGGCAGTTAAACCCAGGCATGGCAGACCAAGAAAAAAACAGGAGCGGCATAGGTGGAGGATTGTGAGAATGGTTGCACACAACCCAAAGATCACCTCCAAAGACCTGCAAGAACATCTGGCTGCAGATTGTGTATCTGTACATGGTTCAACAATTCAGCGCAATTTGCACCAAAACATCTGCTTTTTATAAAGACCAAATAACTTAATTTTTGTCTCATCAGTCCAAAGCATTTTCTTCCAATATGAAGCTGGCTTGTCTAAATGAGCTTTTGCATACTCCATGCAACTGTATCTGTGGCGTGGGCGCAGAAAGGGCTTCCTTCTCATCACCCGGCCATACAGATGTTTTGGTGCAAATTGCACTGAATTGTAGAACCATGTACAGATACACAATCTGCAGCCAGATGTTCTTGCAGGTCTTTGGAGGTGATCTGTGGGTTGTGTGCAACCATTCTCACAATCCGCCGCATATGCCGCTCTTGTACTTTTCTTGGTCTGCTAGACCTGGGTTTAACTGAAACTGTGCCTGTGTCCTTCCATTCCCTGACAACGTTCCTCACAGTAGAAATTGACAATTGAAACCTTTGGGAAAGCTTCTTGTAGCCTTCCCCTAAACCATGACAATTAATAATCTTTGTTTTTAAGATCTTTTGAGAGCTGTTTTGATGATCGCATTCTGTCTCACTTCTGCAGAGAGTCAAAGAGAAGTGGAACTTGCATTTAGGCACCTAAATACCTTTTATCATGATTAAACAGACCTTTATATGAGGTTCAAGGCTTAACAACATAATCCAACCAATTTTGTGTTTAAAGTCCTCAGTTTTACATGCTGTTACAGGCATTAAAATCAGCAAGACCACAAGGGTTCCCATATTTTTGCACAGCCAGTTTTTCACATTTTATTTAATTTCATAAAACTAAATACTGCTTTTCAAAAAATCTTTGTTTGGAAAACATCCCAGTACTTAGCTGTTCCTGGTAAATTAAAGACATACCACTTTTATCTTTTTTGTGTGAAAGCAGAGTCAATTATAATGCCGGCTGAGAGGGGTTCCCAAACTTTTTCATATGACTGTAGGTTGTATTGTATGACTATTGCCTGTCACCGCTGAAGTGAACAACTACTGAAACATATGGGACTCACCTCACAGTAGCTGTCAAACGCATGCAATTGTAAGTTCAATAATAAACACTGGTGGGGATACTTAATAACGTATCTGAATTGAATTGAATTGAGCTCACCCCTAATGAGAATCATACATCTAGCAAATGTGGAAGTATCACAATGTTATGAATGATAGAGCCACAAAGCCGGTATAGCGAAGAGGCTGGATAGGTGGATGGACTGTAACGGCTGGATCAGGAGGACACAGGCGCGGAGACAGTAACAGTTTTAAGAAGATTTATTTTGGAAGTAACCAGCAGGGGGTTAGGACCGTGATCCGGGGGGAGGCTGGCTGTCATGGGGCTCCAGGGAGAGAGCAACGGGGCAAGTCCAGGGAGCTGAGTGTGAGCAGGCTAGAGCAGGCAGGCAGAGGGGTCCGGGAGGAAGTGCTGGCGGGCGAGGGCTGGAGCTGGTGGCTGGAGTCAGGCCGAGAGAGCTGTGGCAGAAAAGACAGGAGTTAGCCAGGAAAAATGCAAAAAAGCGGAGCTGCAAACAGGTTAGCTTAGAGAGAGGACTGACTGTGTGGAAACAGAATCTACAATCTGGCAGTGTCTGGCAGGTAGGGCCGGGTATATGAAGAGCAGTTGATTGATGATTGATGGCAGCTGTGAATGCTGGTGATTGACTCCAGCACACCTGACTCCAACCCTGCAATAGACCAGCACATAGACAAGGGTAAAAGGGAAAAACAACACAAGGACTTGAGGCCCAAGCAGGATCATAACATGGACAGGTCAACCTGACACGCAGGAGATCACTTTTTCACATCATCAGTCAGTTTTTTAATTGTGCTGTAATCTGTTTTTTAAGTTACCCAATGAATTTTTCATTTAAACCAAAACAACAAAACATTCCCTTAATTAACTGCTTTGTGTTCTCTTTAAACCTGAGCCACAGCATTCTCCTAATCCTTATCTTAACTAGTTGCAGTCTCATGAAGAATGTGATTCATAAATGCATTCATAACAGTTTATGTATAGGCACTGATGGACAATTTGATGGACAATGTTGCAACACAGTCAGAGGCATCAGGAAGGCAATGCAAACAACTATTCAGTTTGGAGTAGTAGGCCTACTTGTTGGCAATAAAGCTCTACCAGACGTTCAGCACATGAACGTCTGGTAATAAAAGAAGAAAAAAGCACCTTTTAAGACAAATGTTTGCCCTACCACTGATTATGTGTTTGGAAAGTGAAGCTGGATAAGGAAGAAGACAGCTTTGGTAATTCACAGGTGGCCTCTCCATGTTCTCTCTCCCTTTAGCCGTTGAACTAGACAGTATTGAATCTAAGCTGGTAGAGCCGTGGCTGCTCCCTCCCTCCGTCTTTCTGTCAGACAAGAGCAGTAGAGAGTGCTGACTATGAGCTGGTAGCATGGTGAGTCAGCCAACAGCTTTGCATTTAACACATGCCAACGCTAGCAGGACTGAAAAGGAACGCAGTGGGGGTGATTTCTCTCCCTCTGTCTTGGTCTGTCTGTGGCTCTCTTCTCTCTGCTTAATTCTCTCTCTTCTCTTTCCCTCTGTCAAATCTCTCTTTCCATCCTCTTCTCCCTCTTGCCACCCATTACCCATTGTTTCTCTGTTTTCTCTCGCTCTCTTGCTCTCCCTCCCTTTTTCTCTCTCTCTAGTCTCCCAGTGGTCTTGCTGAGGGGCATATGCTGTTGCAGAGAGAAGGGGATGTCAGCTTGGATTTCAACCCTGTCACAACAGGGGAACACACACATACATCCACATATGCGAGCGCACACACACACACACACACACACACACACACACACACACACACACACACACACACACACACACACACACAGGTAAACAGGCAACGAAAGCATATAATGAAATATGCTGCGTTTTGGTCTTAAACATGCACATACATGCACAGTCGTAGACACAAATGCAAACATGAATCAAAAGGCCACTTGTACAGTAAATGTGTGCACACATAGACACATGCAGTGAAAAGAACAAACTGCCTGACAGGCAGAAAATAACCCTGTCTAAGGGGGTATTTGGAGAGGAGAGGAACCATAGAGAAAAGAGTGAGGAGAAGAAGTGGAGTGGGAGTTGAAAAGATAAGAAAACAGTAGAGAGGGTAAAAAAGGAGTAGAAAAGAAAAGGAAATGTGCGTAATGGATGGGCCCCGAGGGCTGCAGTGCTTTATATGGAATCTACTGTATTTTGCACCTGTTATAAGCTAAATTACCATTCGTTCGAAACAAACATTTATTTTCCTCCATCCCTCCCCTCCTTCACAGCTGTTTTCTGTCAATGTTCTTTTGTTTCCCCTTCTAACTCATCTAGTTGTCCCCCTCCTCCCTCTCTTTCTTCTCTTTATCTCTCTCTCTCTCTCTCTCTCTCTCAGCTCCTGATATGGTATCAATGACCTTAGCTCAGTACAGCATGGTCACACTGGTCTGACCAGAATCCCATTACTGACACCCTTCATGTGTAACATTACTGTGTGTGTGTGTGTGTGTGTGTGTGTGTGTGTTCACCAGTATACATGCGTGACATTGCCCTTTCCATAGCAACAACATTATTATTGTCGGTGCGTGGCTGAGGAACAGAAACTGACTCACACACACGCAAACACATATGCAAATGCACATGTGTACACACGCATTACTGAATGCAAAATACATAGCAGCGGCAAGCTTTTAGCGATGACACAATTAGTACAACACACTGCCAAGCACAGACACATGCACACTTTCCAGAATTATTCCATTCTTATTATTACAGCTCCCTCCTCCAAAGTTATATTAATCCCCTACACAGGTTTTTTTTTAACATTGCTGCATAGGAGGCAAGCTCATTAAAACAACATTCATGTGGAAAAGCCCTCTGAAACAATATATGACTTGACGCTAAGCTTAAACCAGCAAAGAAGTTAATATAAAACGTTTATCTTTTATCCAATATCAACACATGAGGTTTTTTCAAATCGCCGCCTTGGATTACATGTTTAAATAACATAATTTTCTGTAGTTAAACACATTTGTTGTGGAAGAGGAGCATCTGCTCATCTGCCTCAAAGGGGCTACAGTGGGTGGGCTCTGCTATCATTATGTAAATCAATACTACATTTGTCAATACGAACCCTCATGCAGTTTAGTTCAGCCCGAAATCACAGTTAGGAAAATAGCCTTCACGATGATCCTAATGAATCAACTTTGATTCATGTTACGACTGCTTGACTGAAAATATGTAATCATGCACCTGTTCGTCTTAAAGAAATGTCACATAATGTTTCATTCAAGGAAATATTGAGTAAGATTAGAGAAAATCAGTGGACAAGCACACAAGCATTAGGTTTCAATAATGGGTATTGTTGGTGTTCAGAAATGAACAACAGAAAATGATAAAATTATCTAGCATGCTTAAATTAATTAAACTACCAAAAGGCTCCCATGGTCAAACACCCTTTGAAAGGCCAATACTTAAAGACTACAGGATTGATACGAGCCATCAGCCATAAATTGGCCATTTGTTTTGTTTTGGGAAGGATGGAAGTGGCAGCCGTGATGCTCTTAGTTGTGATAGCCCCAGTGGAGTTGATGTTTCAGAAAGCACATTTATATACAGTATGTGTAAGATCTGAATGCTTAATGATGGACAGTAAAAAAAATAATTGTGATGTTTTTTGTCTCCTTACACAAGGCTATGGTCAATTGTTTCTGAAACAGAGACAATGATATCGTAAAAAAGCCACACATGCATATAGTTTTGGAGGGCAAACAATAGTAAATTTGGACAAAAGACTCTCATAAATGTGCAGAATAGTGCAGAAACACCTCACGGGTCCCACTCAAAGCGGCTTATCTGACCATATATTATGTTACAGCACACAGATCCAATATGGTGGCTGTCAAATTCAACAAGGTTGGCTGGTTTCCTCTGCGTATTATTCTCAATGATTAATGGTCTTATTTCTACGGCCGCCCCTCCCTCCTACTCAAACACACACAAGAGAGATACAAGTCTATGATTAGCGGGCTAGAAGTGAGAGGAAAAGAGGAGTAGTGCAGCAAATAGAAGGAGGCAGGAGATGGAAAAGCAAGAGAGAGGAGACGGGGAGTGGCTGACTAAACTAACAACATAAAACCAATCTTACAGTGGATGTGGGAATCCTTGCATAGTTGCACTGATTGATGGCTTTCCCTGTCATCTTACAGCAGCTCGGGAATCTTTTCATTGTTATACCAAATGAGGAAAACTCCCCCGAATGCCTCTCTTAATTACACCATAAAAAGAATGAACTGTTGCAGGGTTTTGGGAAAAAAAAGACAAATTAAAGGAGGGAAAAAAGGACGACAAATCTACATAACGCATATTATTGTTGAATTAGCAGTGATAACAACCTTGCATATTCAGTGTGTAGTCCTTGTTTATTCTTATGTTGACAGCTGGGGGTAAAATAAGTACAGCAATAGACTAGACACAAATAAATAAATAAATACTGTACGACAACAACAACAAACAAGTACTCGGAGCAGAGCCTGGCATTTGGATGCTCCACATACTACAGTAGTGTAACAGCAATCATTGGTGAATTTGTGTATCGCTGTCTATAAGTTTAGGCCTGTGTGTGCGAGTCTGCATACCTGTGCATCTATGCATGTGTGTGTTTGAGTGTGCATGTTTGTGTGGGTGTTACTGAAGATAGTGTCTGCAGCTTAACCCGACATGCTGCTGAAACACCTGTGCCGCTTTGCAAACAGAACCTCAGCACTGTATTTCAGACTGTAAGTAATGTAAATGTGTACCTCTGCAGTCTTGTTAAGACACTTTTCTATGTCACAGAGGTCAGTGCAGTGAAGTTACGCTACTTTGCGATGGCAAGAGAAGTGGTTCATTTGGGGGTAAGGTAACATCTGTGCCTTCTGTTCATCGGGAATTGATGGTTGGCATTTTCATGGTTTGCTGAGTACAAACTTCCTTGTAATTGCTCTGCATTACTTACACTAAATACTATGATCTTCACTAGTTTGAAGTCTGTAAATGATACGTATCTAAAATATATTAACCCTCTGAGGGTGCGCATATCTTTATCAATATCTTCCTGAAGATATGGCTGAAAAATAAAATTGAAACATCATCTCAAACTAGAGGTCCTCCTGTTTCCAGGGAATGTTCTTGTGATACTGTCAGTCCCTTAGAGGCTTAGAAAACACTGTGAGAAGCAAGACCCAGAAGCTCCCCAGCTACCACTTAGCTTGTAAATAGTGCATAGTGTATATACATAGTGTGAAAATAGTTTGTTATTATTGTT
The DNA here is from genome assembly GCA_949357725.1 of Hyperoplus immaculatus. Classification (NCBI taxonomy): domain Eukaryota; kingdom Metazoa; phylum Chordata; class Actinopteri; order Uranoscopiformes; family Ammodytidae; genus Hyperoplus; species Hyperoplus immaculatus. The sequence goes on along the minus strand of OX442353.1, from coordinate 19,850,968 downwards.
TTTATATTTACTTAATGGTTTGTTTGAAAAATGTTTTGTGATGCTTCCTCTTTTATTAGTGTACATCCCATGAATCATCATATGTAGTTCAAAGTCTTCATTCAGTCTAATTTCCTAATGATTTTTGAAAGTAGAGACAACATTTCTACCAAAAAGCATCTGGACCAAATTTTATATTAGTCATGTTTTGTGCACTCCCCTACTGTGTTTTGGAAAATTTCCACTGCATTTTTGAAGCTAAGGCTTAAGAGAAGCAATTTCAAGAGCCAACACTACTCAACAGGATGACTAAAGGTTCTTCTTTCACAGAAATGTCCAGGTTTTTCAAAAATTGCAATACATTTTTCAGCATTTAAGCCAATTATTTATATACACGGTAACACTTTACAATAAGGTACACAAAATTGTAGTAGCTACTACATACCTACTACATAGTTTTTTTTTTTTTGCGCTACCTATGTGTTAGGTAGCACAAAAAAAAAAACCCTATGTGTTAGGTAGCACATAGGGGTTTTTTTTTTTGTGCTACCTATGTGTTAGGTAGCACAAAAAAAAAACCCTATGTGTTACCTACTACATAGTTTTTTTTTTTTTTGCGCTACCTATGTGTTAGGTAGCACAAAAAAAAAAAACCCTATGTGTTAGGTAGCACATAGGGTTTTTTTTTTTGTGCTACCTATGTGTTAGGTAGCACAAAAAAAAAAACCCTATGTGTTACCTACTACATAGTTTTTTTTTTTTTGCGCTACCTATGTGTTAGGTAGCACAAAAAAAAAACCCCTATGTGTTAGGTAGCACATAGGGTTTTTTTTTTTTGTGCTACCTATGTGTTAGGTAGCACAAAAAAAAAACCCCTATGTGTTACCTACTACATAGTTTTTTTTTTTTGCGCTACCTATGTGTTAGGTAGCACAAAAAAAAAAACCCCTATGTGTTAGGTAGCACATAGGGTTTTTTTTTTTTTGTGCTACCTATGTGTTAGGTAGCACAAAAAAAAAACCCCTATGTGTTACCTACTACATAGTTTTTTTTTTTGCGCTACCTATGTGTTAGGTAGCACAAAAAAAAAAACCCTATGTGTTACCTACTACATAGTTTTTTTTTTTGTGCTACCTAACACATAGGTAGCACAAAAAAAAAAAAACTATGTAGTAGGTAACACATAGGGTTTTTTTTTTTGTGCTACCTATGTGTTAGGTAGCACAAAAAAAAAACTATGTAGTAGGTAACACATAGGGTTTTTTTTTTTGTGCTACCTAACACATAGGTAGCGCAAAAAAAAAAAAACTATGTAGTAGGTATGTAGTAGCTACTACAATTTTGTGTACCTTATTGTAAAGTGTTACCATATACACAATGGTCTAGGACATAAGTAGACCTCAGAAAACAAAGGTCTAATGTGTTCTGAACATTTCCATATAAAACACTTTGGTATAATTTATCTTCTTGCACATTTGAAATAGGTATTTATAGAAGTATGTAAAATCGGAGAAAATACCCCTAGACCTCAGAGGGTTAACAACGGACGCGTATGAAATGTATGCACCCTGGATCTTCTTAACAAACTATTACTTCATGTAGTAGTGTACATAGTCCAATACAGTATATCCTGAAAATGTGCTCTCTTGTAAATCAAAAAGTGGTTCCTCATCTTCACTCTGAACTTTTCAACTGAGTGACGCCACTGTTGCGATAATCATTCATATTATCACATATTCAACACACTGTTTTATGTTCATTACTTGTCTTTTTGTTTACATGTTTTGCTTAATTAACACTGTGCCATTCAGAATCTTCTTTGTGTTGAAAAAAATCTAGTATAATTATGCATAATGAGAAATCTAAAAACCCTTCGTATACAGCACCGTGCTAGGATTTTCTGCAACTCGTTATTTGTGAGAACAAGTGCTAGGGAGTGATGGGGGAGGAACAATACTGCTGCAGTACTGAACAGATGCACAGAGGACAGGCATCAGCAGAGCAGAGAAGCAAGGAAAAGTGAAGAAGTGGCCTCGCTAATGCTAGATTAGAAGTCTAAATAATTAGACTAACAACACAAAGTGCACAAACAAGCAACTCTTTCTTTCTTTTGTCCCCGCATTGCTGCAGCTGTGCACTGAACAAGTGAAACAAACTCAAATCCTTCCAGCTCGCAGTTTAATGAGAGAGTCCTGTTTCACTTGAGTTTGTTTTCTCCCTGATTAAGGGCCTTCATTTGAAAAAGAAAGCACACTCAAAACTACTGTAAAAACTCTCAAGAAACAAGTTCTTAACTCATACTTTTTTGAATGTGTTGACTGGAATAATTGTGAATGTATTTTGTCTTGAATTTTTGCAAATTCATCCCAGCCACTTGTTAATGTGAGAATTCACTCAAGGGGGCAGAGGATAAGCTCTCAGACGTCAAAGTCACTGTCTCAAGTACAGATATGCACTAATTGACACAAATGTACACAAACAAATGTACTGCAGCGATGGAACCTTTAGTCATCAAAGTATTTTTTTTTAAACTATTGAACTACATGGACAGATTGTTAGACAAGATGGAAGGGAGGGAAGGAAGGAGGGAATGTTAGACAGAAGATGGAGATGAAGAAGGAGTGAGGTGACGTAGAGATAGAGGAATGCATTGATAGAGGAAGAAATGATTGTGACTAGAAAGGTGTGATGCAAGGAGCAGGATGAGTCTTCTTCTTATTAGTTTTTTTTCAGCTCAAACTTCAATATTTAACTATGACCTTAATGAACAGATGACACACACAAAAACACACACGCACGCACACACACACACACACACACACACACACACACACACATTGACAAATCCATGGCTGCATGCGCACACACAGTGTGATGAAAGTGTTACCTCAGCATTTTCCAGCTAAATGTACTCATTAGCCTAGTTGCACATGGCTGCCTGGGAAAACAACAAAGTCAGCTCCAGAAAGCAGAAAGCATTCATCTAAGAGGCTGTCAGAGTGGGAGACAGAGAGCAGAGGTCTCAGCACTAGCAGAAACTCATGGCTGCATTATTTTCTCCCAAGACCGAGTCAGAACAGATGCTATTACATTCATATTCATCCACACGTCTATTCAAGCTATTTTCAGCTTCTCCTCACAAGCAGCCCTTAAATAAGAGTCGTCATAATGAAAGCCGCCCATCAGTTTCAATGAACAACACTGTCTACAAGTACTGACAATGTTTACTTTTCTGTTTAACATCGGTGTCTTCACACTACATAGAAAGCGTAAGCAGGACCTCAACCAATTCTAGGCACCACTTGATGCTGTATAGTATGGTACATACTGAATAGAGTCTTGCAAGAGCCAAATGCAAGCATTGCAATAGTAATGGGAGATTCTTATGATAGGCTGTACATGCAACACTTGTTTTAAAGCGCTCTCAGAGAAAAGATAACACAAGATCTTAGGCAGTTAGTCTACCTTCACCTACACCCGTTGGCTTTTGAAATGCATATGGGTGAGTAGTGAGTGACCCGGTCAGCATTGACCAATGGGGTTTATCATTCCAATCACAAATACCACAGAGCACAATTTGTCAGGCCACTGATTAAATGTAAGGTGTGATTTCTCCAGTCATAGCACAGTGTGTGTCCCATTGATAACATATTCAGGCTCATATCTATTAATGCACCCATTACAAAGATATTTGTGTCGGAGAGAGTCAGAGTTATGTCAACAATATACAGGTTCCGTTGCTGTTTGAAGACTTAAAGTGTGATTGCTTACACTTGGAAGTACCAGACAGGAGCATTCCCTTGCTCCAGGATGAGTTCTAACAAATGGATTATTTCAGTCAATCTGCAAAAGCAAACAGTTCTTTTTTTTCAAACTGTCTTTTCTAGTTGTTGGAAAACTGGACAGTTTAATACATTTACACAAGTTCAAAAGTATAAAAGCAAGATGACCATCTTATTCAAAGGCTGAGCTCCTGGCAGAATCTGCTGGGTGAGGGGAGTTCAGAAGTATTTGTGGACGCCTTTTGTGCATACTCCAGCCTCACATAAAGCTTCAGGCAAATGTTTGGAGTCATGACACTCTTGGTTTCAAAAGGAACAGGAGGCACTGGTGGACACACACAGACACAGACACAGACACAGACACAGACACACACACACACACACACACACACACACACACACACACACACACACACACACACATACAAAGGAGAGAATGAGTAGAAAAGACAAGAGTTTGCTGCTGTGCTTTACTTATATAGATTATACATTTGTCAAACTAAATATTTTCAATTCTTTTCCCAACAGTAAATGGTTGTCCTCTGAGACTTCAATGTCTGAACTAAAGGCTGAATTGAGTTTGGCAACAGGAGAGTTGCTCATCCCACTAACAGATAATAGTTTGAAGTTGACTTTGAGAAAGCACAATCCTCACCGGACAAATCAGGATAGGGTGGACTAAATAACTGGAGTATTATTTTTCAGCGTTTCAGAATGACTACAGGCACCCTCTGTGTAGAAATACACTAGATGCTTTTGTAGTTTTCCATTTTTTTTCTGCGTCTTTTTTATCTGCTGGAGTGTATTTTTTTTCTAGACAGTTGCATATTTGCTCAATGGAGAAGAACAAATCAGTTAATACTACAAAAATGATTTGTATTGGTAAAACATTTAATTAGTTAAAAATAGTTTATCTATTTTAACAGAGAGAAACAAGTACATAACTGGAAGGCTTGAAAAGGACACGCATGCATCTTGTGTTTGGTTTACTGCCTGATTAATAACGATGGAATAAAGGGGTATTTGTTTAAAGAAAAAAAGAAGAAAAAGGAACTTGTCTATAGTCATATGAATGGTGAATTCCATATGTCCCCTATAATACCTATACCAGATTTAAAACAGGCTGGGTTGATTGCATATGAACACAACTGTCTGCTATTTTGCAATAATTAAGCAGCAACAACTATCTGTTTGTTTAGTATTGTCAAGTTCAGGGTGCATAAAATAATTGAAGCATTCAGCGGCCACAGTCATTATTTAAATACACTGGCAGTCAGTTATGATTCCAAAGAAGTATTTACATATATTACAACTAAGCGGTTCAGTCATTAACATGGCAATACTGAATATGTACTTAACACTTATAACTGCTCCCATTGTACTTGCCTCGCATACTGTACACTGTACATCTATGTAAAAAGAATAAGTCCATTGGTCTACACATTATAGTTGAAAAGCCAATATACTGTGCATGGAATATATTAAATGGATAAACAGGGTCAGTTGTGGGATCAATTTTTCAGCCCCAGTGTGATGTGATTTAAAAGTGCATGTTTCAACATCATCGGTGAGAAACATATTCATGTAAATTATGATTGAGAAGTGTGCGGTGTGTATTAATTGAGACCCAGTGGTGGTGTGATAATTGAGGAGTTCAATTTATACATATTCATTACTCCATAATGTGCTGTATATATAATCTGTGGAAAGCTGAGCCGGAGATGCAAACAAGCTCCCAGTGAAATGTTTTTAATTGGCCCGTTCTATTTCCATTTCAATAAGATGTCCCCCTCCTCTATGTCCTTCTTCTCCTCCCCTCTTTTGTGCCATCCACTTCTCTCAAGCTGTCCTGTCTGATATTTGACATGCTGGCTCTCTCTCTTCTTCCTGTTAAAGGACCGCCTCACTCCGTAATATGGAGCCGTGTGTAGAGAGATTAAGACGAGTGTGTGTGTGTGTGTGTGTGTGTGTGTGTGTGTGTGTGTGTGTGTGTGTGTGTGTGTGTGTGTGTGTGTGTGTGTGTGTGTGTGTATGTGTGAGTCTGTGTGCGATTGGATAGCAGCAGGACAAGGAGTAACACAGGAAGCCGAAAGAGGAGGAGATGGGGAAGATGAAAGGAGAGACATGAAAGGGGACGGAATGGAGAGAGAGAAAAGTTGAGATTTCAAGAACACTACAAGTGGAGCTCTGGCGACATGCAGAGATGAGTTGCACTTCTGATCAGAAGCCATTACAGACTGACTCCACACCAAAACTGTAATGCAAAGTTATTCAGAAAATGGGACCATCTTGTTCACACTCAAATTAAAATATCAAGACAGACAAATTGACTAGAAGTACATCTTTAAATACTATGTGCACAATGTATTTACGTATGAGGAGGGACATTATGAAATATCAGTTTTAAGTTGAATCAAAAATTGTAAGTTAAAAAAGAAAGAAAAACTAAACATTTAATATAAATCATATTTTCTACCTTATTTCACAGGACTCCCCTATTTTTTCTCCCCCACCCCACACCCATCAGCCCTCTCTCTCTCTCGTTCCTCCCTTTCCTTCCGTTTCAGTCCCTCTCATCCCCCTCCCTGCGCTCTATTCGTCTTTGTACGCCCTGCCATTCTCCGCGCTGCCCCGGGCTAGACATATGGCGCTCTACTCTCTGCTATTGTCATCCATTAACACAGTTGTCGGTGGGAATTACAGACATGTGCTCTGGCTCCTGATGTTGCGGAGACGGCACAAAGCGTGGAGAAGATGTTAGATGTCTTAAAAAAAGAAAGAGAAATAAATCCGATACACTGTGTTTTAAACCTCCCCTCAGACGAGACATTTCTTTGCTAGATTTATGGTAAAAGATTGACATAGTCGTCTGCCCCATGTACTGTATGTGATGTTTTCAAGCTGCTATTACTACACTACACTTACGATAAGATAACTGTAATGTCTGTCACAAAGTAACAGACATCTTCCTTTGACAAGGCTCAAAACTAGAAAACACATTTAGACACACGCACACACACACACACACACACACACACACACACACACACACACACACACACACACGTAAACGTACACGCACACGCACACGCACACACACACACAAATGGCAGTCACTATCACGCAGAGAGCAGGAAGCACAGAGATAACCATCAGGAGCAATTTGGGGTTCGGTGTTGTTCAAAAAACAAACTAGTTCCAGAAAGCTCCATCCAAATCAACCTACTTCACGTCACTGTTGCGACAGACCGAACATAACATAACTTGATTTGGGTGGGCCAGTTTGCAAAAGGTGACAATATTACTAAATCAACTAACTTGTGAATTAGGTTCTCCAGCATAGGCATACTGTGAGAAGCGGTCCCGATCAAGCAAATGTTACTATTAACAACACTACTTACACCTATGTAAAACAGTTTGCGTACTGATAGTGTATGATTAAAATGTGTTGCCCTCAAAAATAAATATAGTCTACCATAAATGTGCTCAGTTTAATCTTTCTGGAATGACGGCTTAAATAAAATGTTTTATTGCAGCGCAGTATAAAAAAAGTGGGCTTAGTATATAACAGTAAGGCCATTAGTGGCCATTTTGATCAGATGCCTCTATGGGATAACAAGTAATGTTTGCATCTCTTTTGTCAACAACAGACTTAATCACTGCGAGTTTGATTAGGCTGGATGGAAAATCACAGCCGAAACACAGACACACACACACACACACACACACACACACACACACACACACACACTTCTCCCACGTTCTAATTAAAGTGGTGGGGATGACATAGCTCGAAGTGTGATGTACAGTATTACAAAGCAGTCACCATCACATTCACAATGATGTGTGTGTGTGTGTGTGTGTGTGTGTGTGTGTGTGTGTGTGTGTGTGTGTCTGTTTTTGTATGAAACATTCATAGAGAGAGAGAGAGAGAGAGAGAGAGAGAGAGGGATTGAAAGAGATAACGACTCTATAGTAATCAGTATATAGGAACTAGAGAGCTGTGACAGCTTGTCCGCCAGCTAACTGTCAGTTACACAAACACACCTATATGCACACACTTACAGTAGTTTGAAGCTAATCCAAACTTGCAGTTGTTACATTTGATCCAAAGTCAATGCACTATTCAAAGCAGTTACTGGATCAGTGGTAATGTAGGATGGATGCCATTTATAGTAAAAGGCAGAAACAGTCAGGTATGGAGACAGACAGACAGACAGACAGACAGACAGACAGACAGACAGACAGACAGAGAGAGAGAGAGAGACATGTGTTTACATCTCTTTCTTCATTGTCTGCAGGTTTTGATTCTGTTTGAAGTTCTCCTTTTCAGCGATGGTTTTTGTTAAGTCTTGTCAGATTGTTCTCTCACTTTTTTTCCCTGAGTTGTCAGGACAAGACATCTTTAATCTTCCTCATCCGCGGTATCTGCAAAGAAAAGACGAATAAGGCTCTTTCCCTCTTTTCGCTCATAATTAGATGAAAACCCCACTAGCTGTGTCCATATTCCAATAATCTAAGGCTTACTTTGATATCATAGCTATTAGTGGACTTGTTAAAGAAATTGACTTTTCAGATCTTTAATAGCGTGAGCACACTAGAGGCCCATGGGCGAGCAAATTCAATAATGAACATTTTGTCTTTACATTTTTGCGGCAAACCTCTCCCTCTCATTCACACACATGGGAGTTAAATCACTCTCAGCTTTGGAAAGCTTTTAAAAAAATTATCACCTTACACATTTAACAAAACAAAGTAATGTGTTCTCCTTAAGAGTGTAGGGCTTACATTTAAATGACCAATGATAGTGTTAAGAGATATATTTCCCCGAAGAAACAAACTTCTCCTATTACCACTATAAACAAATAAATAGATGAGGGTGTCAGTAATATGAGGGGAAAACTGTAACAAATTGGAAAAGCAATAAGTTGTAGAGGTAGTTGTGTTTAATCTTCTTTGAGATGATCATCAACGCAAAACACAAGTACAACCTTATGGTACGTTTGTAAGAATTCATTTGAAGGGCAAGAAGTGTATTGCACTCTGTATTTTTTGCATGTTATGTCTTTTTAGAATCAAATACATCAGTAGGAAACCGCGCAGTGCACATGGGCATACCACCATCAGTAGGTCAACAAAACAAAAAGTTTTTGTAAAAAAGTGACAATGAGCGCACAGGAGGTGTTTGGTTTTGTTGTAAAATGTAGCTTCTTACTGTAAGCAGAGGCAAGGGTACAGTCTCTATTGACTACCAGTGTTTGTGCTAAGCTACCTAGCGATGTGCGACCTTGGCCTGTTTCTCATCCAACAATGCACGCACAGTTAAAGGGATGGTCTCTGTCGCCTTATCTTGAAACTTTTTTTTGGAACTATTCCTTTAAGCCAGATGGTAAATATGTACATATTTAATTCAGTATCAAGCATATAGTATGTCTGAAATTTGCTCAGAGGAGAGGAGAATTCAACAAAGCAAACAAACAGCACTGAACTTAACTGAACTGAACTGATTTGAACTGAACTGAAGTGCAGAGTGGAGAAAAATCGTCATTGACCATTCTAATCTTCAGTGACTTTGTTGGAAAGATCTGGAATCCTTGACCGTTAAAGTTAATCTCATCATAATATGGGTCTATTTTCCAGCTCACAGTTTGCTGACAGAGGAAATCATCATGCTGGGGAGAAACCAAGCGTTCGCACTTCAAATTACCGGTGACCCCAAATGTACACACACACACACACACACACACACACACACACACACACACACACACACACACGCAAGTCCATTACAAAGACAAGAGCATGATCACAACACACACACACACACACACACACACACACACACACACACACACACACGCAAGTCCATTACAAAGACAAGAGCATGATCACAACACACACACACTAACATTGAGAGAACAGATGTACAAGGAGCACATGCTGACACACACACATGCACAGATGGACACACACACACACACACACACACACACACACACACACACACACACACAGTCGTTGTTGGGATTATTTTTACTTGTCTGCTTTACTAGTCAAAGCCTAAGGACAGCTCCATTCTAGAATGCACAATTAGGTTCCACCTGCTTTCTGTTTTGTCTAAAAAAGTCTTGAACAACATTTCTGTCCTATTCAAAATATGAAGGGCCTCATACAAACACACAAACAGGGATGTCACTGTTAAAGACACTGTAGTGAGAAGAAGAGAGAATGTGACTCAGGCGAGTGTGGGGAAAAGAGCAGAGTGCTCTAAAAGTAACTTAGAGTTTGGAGAGCTACTTTGTCAAGGTCATTGTTGTACTGAGTCTGTGCATTTATTGTGTGTTTTGTGTTCTTGCATATGGTCTGAAATGTGTTTGTCTGCTTATCACATACAACAATGCAGCCACTTTAAGCTGTAGCAGAAAGTGCAGTAAAACCATTAAGTGGCTGACAGAAGTGCTGACTCTAGATTACAGTGGCTTTAAGTCTGAGCGAGGCATTATGTAGCCAGTGTGCTCCACAAAACATTTTTAAACAGATATGAATGTAGAAGTGCAAACAACTGGCAACATGTGTTACTTTTTCTAGATAGAACGTTTGCTAATGCATTGTGTCACCACCCAGCGTTGATAATGGTGTGAATCTGGTCTGGTGGCAGTCAGAGGGTGACAGATTTGATTATCCAGCATCCAGCCCTGTTTTGGTGTCATTCTGACCTATAAAGATCCAGCAGTATACCATCAATTTGGTCTCATTTGTTATGTTACATAGTGGCTGAAATGTAAAAAAAAAATAGAAGCCTTAACAGATACCTCACATAACCTAATAAAATGTATAACATGTTTAAAATACAACAAAGTTTGACCAACACCCGAAAACTAATTATTGTCAGACTTCTCCTCTTCACAGCTATTTGTTTAACAGAGGGCAGACACTTCAACTGCACTGGTTAACTTAAAATTGTTATCATGTTATTGTTTGTGGTCACATGGTCAATACAATAGTAAACAAATCCACAGAACTGAAGCCACAAAAACTAAAATCCTTACTATAGGCATTACAAAAGCAACATTGTTGTACTTTAAGAAGTCTTTATCTTTTGGCAATTTCAGGTCAAATCTTATTATTAAGTACGGGCCGTCGCCCTTAACCTATTGTTATCCACCATACATATTCTTCTGTTTCTTCTTATTCTTCCATGACATTTGTCTAGCTCCTACTCCTGTAAGGTGCTCTACAAAAAAGCCTCTGGGACCATATGATTCCGCCTGGAAATATTTCCCGCTAATTAGCATAAACTGAAAAACATATTTTTTACCAAAACGTTCTAAAATTTCACCTTATCGATACCAATTTTCTCACAAAGCCTCGGGGACTATGATACACATGTCCATAAAATATTATTAGGAAAGCTTGAAAAACATGGCCGCCATTGACCAAAACGTTTACTTAGTTTCGAGGCTTAGCAGCTAACTGGCCATAACTAATTCACCATAGATCCTATCATCATAAAACTTGCTGGATATGTGCAGAACAAGTGTGGTAACATGTCACGCAAGGCTTGTCGAGATTGACCCATAGGGGGCACCACAAATGCGTAAACCATAATAAAATAATTCAATATTTGACAGGCCACGCCTCTTTCCCCCTAACTCTGATTGACTTGAAATTTCTTACACATGCACAGCTCATGGTGCTTTACAATAAAGCCTCTTGGACCATAGGGGTCAGCCATGATTTTTTTTTCTTCCCTAATTTGTACGACCTGCCATTTTCTGCAGATTTGCCACAATTGCAACCTTCAATTAGCCACAACTTGGGACTCGAGTTTGGAAAGCCCACAGCGGCGGTTCGTAGAGCCGGGCCGACGGGTGGGGCGCCACCGATGTGGTCAGCACTGGGGGGCCCGTACTTTTAATATCTCCGCGAGATTTTCTAGTATATTTTTATTATTATATCTTTCATGGAGCAAATAAAGATACGCTAGACAATTGTATATCACACATTACTTCCGAAAAAGTATAGTTTGTCTAGATGATTATAGATGGCCTACAGACTACAGTATAAGAACTTTTCTAAAACGTAATTATGTTGAGAAAATAATCAGGAATATGTACCAATCAATTTGAAAATGCAAGTTTACAAATGTCATTTTTGACCAATTTGTTTTTCCTATTGGTTTTCTTATTTTTTTTATCATTCTTATTATCATTTACAAAATGGGCAAAAAGAACTCAGCATTACTAATATCTAATACCCCAGCATGAACTGTGACTGTTTTTGATGAATACACTCATGCAACCATTCGAAACACAACAGAAGCTCCATTTAATATGTCTCTGCATTGCACTACTAGAGTATGATAAAATAATTACTCAAGTGTTACTAAAGCGCTCCAGACAGGGTACTCCTTACAGCTTGAACAAGGCCATGGACTGGCTATGTGCAAAGGGTCCCAATGCACAATCTATACATCACGCCAGGCAATCAAATGTTTGGGAGATGAATGATCTCAAGTTCACTCCAACAGCTAAGCCGGGAGGGGTGGAGAGAGAAAAGGAGGAGAGAGAGAGAGAGAGCAAAGACAAGAGATTGTGGGGAGAGAGAGAGAGAGAGAGAGAGAGAGAGAGAGAGAGAGAGAGAGAGAGAGAGAGAGAGAGAGAGAGAGAGAGAGAGAGAGAGAGAGAGAGAGAGAGAGAGAGAGAGAGAGAGGATGCAGTTTTGGGGAGGGGAAAAAGAGATAAGCAGCATGTGTGAGCCTCTATAACCACCAGCTGACACTCTTCATCTGTTGTGTTGTGTTTGCATGCCTGTTTCACCATCGGAGAGCACTGTGTGGGTTTGTCTGAACACATCAGAACAGTCACAAAGCAGAGGGATAGAAAGACAAAGGGAGAGAAAGATAGATACAGCCTTTTTTTCTTAGAGAGGCTCCAGCATCAGCTTTCTGTCTCACTTTATCTTCCTTTTATTTGACTCTGTATAATATCATTCCCCCACTCTGTCCTGCTTTTATGCCTCATCCTCCCTTCTCTCTCTCTCTGTCTCTGTCTCTCTCTCTCTCTCTCTCTCAGCGTCTACTCTCAGAAGCAGAGTTTTGGAGTTGGGAGCAAAAGGCAGGAGACAGACAAGATAAAAGCTGTTTCCTGATTCTTCAGCTCTCAGCTTTCTCCGCTGTCAGGCGAGAAGACAGCCAGTCGAGGCAGAAAATTTCCTGCTATCCCCGCACAGCTGCTGTCGCTAACAGGCAGACGTGAAGGGAGAAAAAAGGTGGAGAAAGACAGACGGAAGGACAGATGCAGAGAGTAAAAAAAAAAGCTGCTGAGCCTTATATGTAGACAGGTTAGTAAAAGTACGCAGCTAAAGGATGATCGTGCACACCTCCACCACGACCCCTTTGGTAACAAATTGGGAGTTTTAATAACTATGTTGAGCAAAACAAACTTCAAACTGTTTGTACTGAGAGGTAAAACAAGTAATGCGAGTATTGATGGTAGATGGACACAAAAGACAACATGCTGGATTCCATTGTCCCTAAAGACACACACACACACACACACACACACACACACACACACACACACATACCTATACCCAACACTATTGAACTCGAAGCATGAAATGCACAGAGCTGACTGGTGGTCTGATGAAGGTCTGGCTGTACTGTCACAAACTTCACTTTAATACCAACAAATATCACTTGTAACGCGATTCAGGTTACCTACAATGACACACTACATTATGATCCAAGCATGGCACAGGTCCCTCAATCAAGCTGTGCTGACATTTTGGTGACAGCATGTGCTGTCATGCAGGCAACACTGAAGGAGCCGTATTTTTTTTCCTATGTTGCAATAATCTGTTTTCAGAGGTGTTACAAACTTTAGATTTACCGTAAATGCATATTTGACCGTTTCCTGAAGTTGCATCAAAATGAACCTTCCTCCAGTGAGCCACTAAAAGGCCTTTGCAAAAGCAGCTGCATAAAGAGTTGACTTTATCCCTTAGGTTAACGAGTGCTTTTTGGAAGCAATGTGTTACAACGCTAGATTATTCTTTTCAGCACTACTGGGACAACACTTCTTGCTTGTGATTGAACAGAACCCCAAGTCAATTCAGAGTATGGTTCTAGATTGGATCAGCTGGAGGTATACACTTGAAACACTGCCGTGATTGGCTGTTTCGCTGTCAGGCAACTGATGTCACTCTAGTTTTGTGTTAAAAAGTTAACTATTAGCTACATGAAGGTCCCTTTGATGGCTAACTGTTCAATCTTAACACTATGGGCCGGTTTCACAGACAAGGCTTAAAACTAGTCCGAGACTAAAATTCCTGTTTGAGCTGGATTAATTCAAAGCCACTTGCACAGACTCAGTTTAAAATAGTCCTAGATTAAAGCTATTCTGGATTAAACAAGACTGTCGACTAGAGCTACTCTAGGTCTAAATTTGAGCTTCAATTAATCCTCCAAAGAGGCAGGTTTAACTTCAGTTTAGTGGTGTTTGTGAGAGAGCATGGACTATTTGGAATATCTAAATGAAGACCAACTCCCACTGCAGAGGCCAGCCAGAAGAGTACTTGTGGATAGGTCTAATCCAAAACATTTATTTGATGAATTTACATTTCGAGACCGCTTTCAATATGGAAAATGCACTGAAAATAACAACTTTGCTTGAGTGTATTAGATGGATGCATTTAAATTGAAGATGTATTCAGCATAATAAAATCAGTGTCTAAAACAATTCTGTTTTCAAATGTGGTTGTTGTGATTTAAAACACTGACACACATGAATAACAAAATGACAAAACACAACATGAACACCTTTTATTTTCTACTTATATCTTCACTGTGATTAGTAATCACAATTGTCTCAGTACTGAATCTTGTTTGAATCATAGCTCTCTCTTCCAACTTCATGTCATACAGTTTACGCTCTCTGGACTTTCTTTCCACCTCTGTCCCCAGAACCCGTACTGAGTTTGGGAAGAGGGCGTTCATGTACTCTGCTCCCAACGCCTGGGAAACTATTAAAAAAACACTCAAATTGCAGGAACTCATCACAGAATGATCATCAAGTTTTAAAAATCATCAGAATGATTATTAAAACTTTTCTCATTGCCTCAAAATTGTTCTTCTTCTTCGCCTTCTGGAATGTATTTGTCTCTGTTTTCTCATGTCTGTGCTTTCTTCTTATGTTTGTCTTATATTTCATTCATTCTAACTGATGCCATTTTCTGCCAGGCCATGCTCGGAAAAGAGGTCATTTGACCTCAAGCAATTTTGCCTGTTAAAATAAAGGTTAAATAATGTCCAATTCCACCTGTAGAATTTTATTTTCATTTTCATGTCATACATCCTTCAGATATTGCATTTTCTGTTCATGGAATTCTCGGGCTAACTTTCATGCAACGTCATCTTTTTTGTCCTTTGTTGAAAGGTTGTGGCAAGCTCTTCTTTAAGGCGAGATTCGGGTTTTTCCACAGAGTCTATCAGTGCAGATATCATTAAATATAATGTCAAAATTATAAATGAGAAAGATGTGAAATAACAATAATAATGAAGATAACCTGAAGTTGGTGTCTTAGTAACATTTTCATTAATTCAATTTGTTGCAAATTGCGGCCCAATTATTTATTTGCTCAGTCCCAGCAGTATGGCTTTTAGATTCAATAACCGGATGGTTTCAAACTATTTTTTTAAGAGATTTTTTTCAAATTCATTAAAGTTTATTGACGGGATTTTTTTAGCCTCTGCCATTGTTTTTTCTCTCAAGCAATGGTGTTTCAGCTCCACTCCGGGTTTTTATGATCACCGTTGGACCAGCAGCATGTGCTCATGGGCAGGTGTTTACAATCAGGCTTACTTACCTTACTCCAGGACTTCATAGTCTCAGACAAACTAAGCCAAACTTAAGCCATATCCATGACAGTGACTTAAACGTCCCAGTTGAACTAGTCCACATTAAGGCCTACTCCTGGCTTAATCTAGGCCCTGTCTGTGAAACCGGCCCTATATGTTCAAAGACGACATAATGTCTTCAAATAATACATGAGCCAGACACAAAGATAGAGCATTGCCTTTTTTACAGTTAGCTATCACTGTCTGTGCCTTTATGAACCTGAAACAGCTGTTCATGCTGTGCATTACCGACCACATCATCAGAAATTAGTTTTTTCTTCACTTGCGGACGAATAGAAAAAAAAGGCTCAAATATAGGACTACTGCAGAATAGAAAAAGTTCCATAATTAATAAGTGTTTATGGGCCAAAGGAAACCCCCTAGAGGTCAGCAAAACAAATGTTTCTCCACAGATAGCTTTTGAACTGAACTCATTTTTATTGTTCTGTAAAATACAAGGTTATATGGCTTTGGAAAGCACACTGTAAGAGCAAAAGCAGAAACTAAAAACAATCTAGCCATTAGTATCCTTTAGTATACAGCACAGTAGCCTTATAATTGTACAAATGATGCTGTATTGAACCACAATTCTGATATCTTGTATTAGGAAACACATATTCCTAATAAATTACTAGTTGTGAAAAGTAGTTCTGCATTACACTGATTATAATAAACGACCTGTAACAGCATTAGTGGAAACAACACTATTTTTATATTGTAAAATTACTTTGCTCGGGTCTGATCTTCCAGGAACTTAGACAAAACGATTATGGCAGACTGGAAAAACCTGTGTTTCCCGAACGGTATTAAATCAAAGTTTTTGGTTCACCATTGTCATAGTACCATTATTAATGGTACTATGACAATGGTGAAGTGTTTACTCCTAACCACTCTCACGGAGCCGAAAAGATTCCGTGCCCTCACACTTTCAACACGGACATGCACTATATTGCGTCCTAATCATTTGACACTCGCACCGGCCGGCACGCGCCAGCTTTACGACAGCTGACGTCGTAAAAATACTACAGCTTTTGTCCAAAGGGGCCGCCAGTCACCAAAGTTCCTCGTAGACACTTTAAGAAAATACCATTACAATGAATAAACAAGAGAAAAGCAGATTTATACAGTTTTCAGCCATTCCAAAGGTACACTTTATTGCAATTTCATCTAGCAAACTTTTTAGTTGGAACTAATTCAGAACCAGCTATATTGGCCAAATACTGTATGTACACATCGGATTTGTCTCAGCTGTTTGCATTGATCTCAAAGTACTCTAAAAAAAACAGCCAAAGATGAGGACAACACAGCTGAAGAATGATAGGACGATCATGGACACTGGTTTATGTGCACACAGCCATTATGTACTTTTCGATCCAAGAAAAACAGTAGTCCCCTACTCATCATAAAAAAATTGTTCTCAAGATTTGCTTGCATATAGTGTTAAATTCTCCTTCTCCAAAAAAAAACATGTGACAAGCTAAGGCCAACACTGCTAAATGCCCGTCAGGGCATCAAGGCTTTTTAGGGACAGACTTTTAAGAGAAACTCCTGGCAGAAGTTGCCCTCAGAGCCCCAACAGCAGCCCCACAGCCAGACCCTGACAACATGACTGATGCTAGCTGGCAGCTGGCTGTACACACTCCCACTGGTTAGAGAAGGCAGCAAGATGGAGGGAGACAGCGGGCAAGTGATGAATGATTCGGGTCAGTCTCAGAACAGGATTGATTTGGGTCAGAACCAAAAGCACTGATGGCTTATTGAGACAGAGAGATGTATGGAGCGATGGCGAAAGGATGACAAATAGATTTTGGATACACAATGTCAAGCTGCCAGTTGGCTTTTTACTGGACGGAGGAGGTCAGAAGGGGCGAGGGGTGTGTGGCATGATGGCTAAATACCGTACACAAACACACGCACACACATGCA
Organism: Hyperoplus immaculatus; assembly: GCA_949357725.1. Taxonomy (NCBI): domain Eukaryota; kingdom Metazoa; phylum Chordata; class Actinopteri; order Uranoscopiformes; family Ammodytidae; genus Hyperoplus; species Hyperoplus immaculatus. The sequence goes on along the minus strand of OX442353.1, from coordinate 19,833,382 downwards.
CACACACACACACACACACACACACACACACACACACACATATCTTACAGCCTTGGCCTCACAGTCAGATTTGAACCTTAGGCTTTTAAAGCACAGCAATATATAGCATAATTAATAAAGTATACTTATATGCCGTGATTAGATTATTACATCTTGTACACAAAAGAGTGTGGCATAAAAAGGTTTGGAGATATGGTACATGTGAATGCAAACTCCTGCAGCTGTAAGTACTGTGCATGCTATAGGTGCCTGAGCCCCGGTGTGCCACAGAGTATCCCATCTATTGTCCGACTATTGTGTTTTTATGCATTGTCCTCTACAGCGGCCAAATGCCCAGAGCCACTGAACACAACACTGGATACAATGGACGGACACAGAGAGGAGCCGGGTCTTGGCAGAAAGGAGTTGTACCCCCGCATACACACACAATAAACACAGACAGTAAGCTCATGCACATACGGCGCAAACATTCACACATGGACGTATCATACAAACATTCACGTGCATGAACACACACTCACAGCTGCTCACAGGCACAAAGCTGGCACAACAATGGCAGGCAGAGGCGGCCAGACTAGGATACAAGCCCCTGTGGGTTTGGAGGGGATACACACAGAGAATCACACACACACACACACACACACACACACGCACGCACGCACGCACACACACACACACACACACACACACATACATACACACACACACACACACACACACACACACACATGCATACACACAGAAAGACACCCCCCCCCCACACACACACACACACACACACACACACACACACACACACACACAAAACAAGGGCCTGCTTCCCGAAGGCGAAGAGAAACACAGACCGTCCACAGTCAGAGGATCACCATATGAAAGACAGACAGGCACAAGAGAGGGGATGACAAAAATTATATTGATGTTGAGGGGAGAAGAAAAATGAGAGAATGACCATTGAGGGAGAGCAGCAATGTCTGATGGGACATTGTTCTTCTAGCTCAGACAGTGCAGAGCCGGCCCAAGCCTTCATGGGGCCCAAAGCAGCCCTCTCAAATGTTAGCGCTTCTCAAATCATTGACTATTGTTAAATAGTCATTCAGCCCCCCAGTGTTTTCCGCTAATGCTTACAATGTCCAGCTGGGTGAAAAAAGTAGCCAGCCGAGATCCCCCGGGAGATTTTCTTTTACCTTTTTAAAGTGAAATGCATAAATCTGGTGCACTTTGAGAGGAAAATTAAGAGGCTAAATCTGAGGAATTTTGTGTGAAAAAATTATTTGGAGACACTGGGTCGGATGAATTAGAAGCTATTGAAGAACTACACATGGACTTTCCATATGAATATTAATTTAAAATAAAATAATAAAATAGTTGCTGAAATAGACCATAGACTATACACAGTGCATGGGCACTCAGGGCAGCCCTATTTCCAAACGATTTTAAATAAACTCAATGCACACCATGGACATGATTTTGACGTGATCAGTTAACCTCAGATTACCTCCCAGATGAACTGATTCAATTATTAGGCTATAACTATATGGATCAAAACATTGTATTCTTTTTGTTGTATGATAACTTACATTTGCATAATATGATGTTTATATCAAACACACAAACTCAAAAACCTGGCAGTCGGGGGCCCTAAGCAACTGCTTAGTTCGCTTATGCCTCGGGCCGGCTCTGAGACAGTGTCAGACCAAAAAAGAAACTGGTGTCAAGTGAATTATATCATGGAAGAAGGGAGAGTTGTACTCTCATGGGACATATCTGACCATCCTGTGAGATAGAAAGATAGTTATAAGGCAAGTTGAGGAAAAGACATCTCTTGGTCATCCCAGTGGCTAATGTTTTGGGGAGTTATTCTGTAACTGCCCAAAACATCAGACATATTTTTTTTGGTCTGACACTTTCTGAGCTAGAAGCAACATCATCAACAGCTTATGAAGCACCATGTTTGTATTCACAAAGCGGTAACACTTTACAATAAGGTACACAAAATTGTAGTAGCTACTACATACCTACTACATAGTTTTTTTTTTTTTGCGCTACCTATGTGTTAGGTAGCACAAAAAAAAAAACCCTATGTGTTACCTACTACATAGTTTTTTTTTTGTGCTACCTATGTGTTAGGTAGCACAAAAAAAAAACCCCTATGTGTTACCTACTACATAGTTTTTTTTTTTTGCGCTACCTATGTGTTAGGTAGCACAAAAAAAAAAAACCCCTATGTGTTAGGTAGCACATAGGGGTTTTTTTTTTTGTGCTACCTATGTGTTAGGTAGCACAAAAAAAAAAAACCCCTATGTGTTACCTACTACATAGTTTTTTTTTTTTTGCGCTACCTATGTGTTAGGTAGCACAAAAAAAAAAAAACCCTATGTGTTAGGTAGCACATAGGGTTTTTTTTTTGTGCTACCTATGTGTTAGGTAGCACAAAAAAAAAACCCCTATGTGTTACCTACTACATAGTTTTTTTTTTTTTGCGCTACCTATGTGTTAGGTAGCACAAAAAAAAAAAACCCCTATGTGTTAGGTAGCACATAGGGTTTTTTTTTTTGTGCTACCTATGTGTTAGGTAGCACAAAAAAAAAACCCTATGTGTTACCTACTACATAGTTTTTTTTTTTGCGCTACCTATGTGTTAGGTAGCACAAAAAAAAAAACCCCTATGTGTTAGGTAGCGCAAAAAAAAAAAAACTATGTAGTAGGTAACACATAGGGTTTTTTTTTTGTGCTACCTAACACATAGGTAGCGCAAAAAAAAAAAACTATGTAGTAGGTAACACATAGGGGGTTTTTTTTTTGTGCTACCTAACACATAGGTAGCGCAAAAAAAAAAAAACTATGTAGTAGGTAACACATAGGGGTTTTTTTTTTTGTGCTACCTAACACATAGGTAGCGCAAAAAAAAAAAACTATGTAGTAGGTAACACATAGGGTTTTTTTTTTTTGTGCTACCTAACACATAGGTAGCACAAAAAAAAAAAAACTATGTAGTAGGTAACACATAGGGGTTTTTTTTTTTGTGCTACCTAACACATAGGTAGCACAAAAAAAAAACCCCTATGTGCTACCTAACACATAGGGTTTTTTTTTTGTGTGCTACCTAACACATAGGTAGCGCAAAAAAAAAAAAACTATGTAGTAGGTAACACATAGGGGGTTTTTTTTTGTGCTACCTAACACATAGGTAGCACAAAAAAAAACCCCTATGTGCTACCTAACACATAGGGGTTTTTTTTTTTTGTGCTACCTAACACATAGGTAGCGCAAAAAAAAAAAAACTATGTAGTAGGTAACACATAGGGGTTTTTTTTTTTGTGCTACCTAACACATAGGTAGCGCAAAAAAAAAAAACTATGTAGTAGGTATGTAGTAGCTACTACAATTTTGTGTACCTTATTGTAAAGTGTTACCCACAAAGCTATTACCAGGCCTGAAAGACAAAATTAATTTTAAACGGGAAAAAATATCCACATGGAAGAGAGTGGACAAACTGTTGACCAACATGGACAATTTGAAATGTTAATGCACGATTACTACAGGCTCAGTAGGTTATCTCACTTTGAAGACTTTTGTCACCACAGCTAGCACATACGTATATAGTCATATCTCACACTGGTTGGTAGGACCATTTGGCATCATTCAAGGTGGCACCTACCGACCCCGTTTTTCAATTATTATCATGGAGGGAAGATGTGTATATGTGTGTTACGCCGTGATCAACTTGTGAGGTCTTGTTTGTTCTGTGAGGCTTGGAAATCCGCTGATAATTGCATGTGCGGCACTCTCATTCCAATTCAAGTGACTCGACACAACCTTGATGAGTAAGAATACAAGATAAATCACTTAGTAAGCTTGTACTTTTTTGGCAGCGCCTTAGGAACACTGTCAAAGTCACTGCACTGCACATGACCAAAATGAGGAACTGTTGATGAATAATTAAAGTGGAACATGTAAGATTTGGAATGAAAAGCGTGACTGATGAATATTTGTTCAGCATCTGCAACCAAAGGCGTGACACTGGGGTGTTTGTGTGTATGTGAGAGTGTGTTTGTTTGTGTGTGAGGGGGACTATCACATGTGTACTCAGGTGTGTACTCATTAGGCAGAGTGGCAGCTGAAATACAGGCTCACATTAGGGAAGAGTTGAGAGAGAGAAGTACAGCCAGAGGATGTGTTGCCATATGTAGCAAATATCAAACACGTGTTGAATTCTCATAAGTTTGCACCCTGCCACCGTCATGTTTCCAAATCACAGGAAGGAGACATGGAAATTGAAGTATTAGTCTTAGTATTAGTCTAAACCAAGATAACACTTCTACGTCTTTACTCAGTTGTAGACTGCGTGCTTTTATCCATTCTTTAAGGTGGTCCTGAGGGGTCAAAACAGTACAACATAACACAAAACACCCCCAGACGTTTTAAATGACAACTGGATGAGCAATATACGTTATGAGCTATAGGTCTATATATAAGTTATACGTTATGAGCTATATATAAGTTTGGCTTAGTTAGTCTAAGACTATGAAGTCCTGGAGTAAGGTAAGTAAGCCTGATTGTAAACACCTGGCCATAAGTGATAATGAAAACCCGGAGTGGAGCGGAAACACCATTGCTTATGAGAAAAAACAATGGCAGAGGCTAAAAAAATCCCGTCAATAAACTTTAATGAATTTGAAAAAAATCTCTTAAAAAATAATAGTTTGAAACCATCCGGTTATTGCATCTAAAAGCCATACTGCTGGGACTGAGCAAATAAATAGTTGGGCCGCAATTTGCAACAAGTTCAATTCTAATGAAAATGTTACTAAGAGAACAATACACCAACTTCAGGTTATCTTCATTATTATCGGTATTTCACATCTTTCTCATTTATAATTTTGACATTATATTTAATGATATCTGCACTGGTAGACTCTGTAGAAAAACCCAAATCTCGCTTTGAAGAAGAGCTTGCCACAACCTTTCAACAAAGGACAAAAAAGATGACTTTGCATGAAAGTTAGCCCGAGAATTCCATGAACAGAAAATGCACTATCTGAAGGAAGTATGACATGAAAATGAAAATTCTACAGGTAGAATTGGACATGAAGTTGGAAGAGAGAGCTATGATTCAAACAAGATACAGTATAGTCTAGATGGAAGAATAGGTCCACGCGCATAGGGTGGCTTTTTTTTTGCAACCTGTTTTTTTCTAATCCTTGAAGTGTCTATTTTAAGATTCTGCCAGGTAACAGGCTGGACTAAGGGGATTTTTTTTTTTTTTTAACAGTTTATTACAAATTTACCAATTTCGAAATTGAAAACAGCAAAATAAAAGAAAGCATAACTTTTGAAGAAAAAAACATACAGATGCAAATGAACACATTTTTCCATATAATTCTGACTCAAGGAATTCAGTAAACTAGTTATTTTTAACATTCAAGTACATTTTCACTTTTTTTCTGGACAAAAACGGCAAAAAAACAGCAAAAAAATTTTATATTACACCTATACTTGATTTTTTTAATTAAATAAACTAATAAATGTAGTAAAAATTAAACTGTGTTGCAGTACCTAACTATTTAACTAACTAACTAACCTAGAATTTAGATAAGAACTACATATTCCTACTCCCTACAGTTCAGGGAATAGGTATATGTAGTTCCAATTTAGAGTCTTCGGCCTGCCATATAGTAGTCCATCAGATAGGTGCAATATATGAAGGAATTGTGCTTTTGATGATAGAAACATGAGCTTTGGCACACAGTTAGAGCATGCCTTAAGGAAGATTTCTGGCTATAGGGCCATCGTCAATTTTTCCTATGGCACAAGTGGCGGCCATTTTTAAAATGGCCGCCGATGGTTGTTATTTTACATGTAGCGCAGGGTCTAGACCTCCTAGGATCTTGTTTTTGGTGGCTAATCCTACATTTTCAAGGATGAGGAAGACAGTGGCACTACTTAAAACATGATGGAAACTACTTTAGTACATATACCTGGCATTCAGAGAACAAAATTATAGCAAAACCATAGAATATTAGCACAATTTTATTTTTTTTCCAGTACCAGGCAAGGTAAGTTGCAAGCAGAGACTTTTACTCACATAAAGTTTTGTGTAACACCCCAAATACATTTGCATAAACATCAATTGAAAATTAAAAATTGTCCTAATCCTACTTTTACCAGAATGAGGAATGTGGAGGTTATATGAACAACATGCTAATAATACTATATGAACATATATCTCAATCCAATAACTAAAAAACACATTTATAATTATTTCTGATAAAACAGGCCAGAGGGCATGGCAGCGGGCATTGCACTGTCCACTGCACCCCCTTTATGCATCCACTGCAGAGGAGTTCACAACAGACCGGGATCGATTCTGGTAGTGTGGTCCAGTGAAATTCCCAGCCACCTGTGGCCTTCCACTTCCACCCCCGCTCAACTGGTGATGGGAGTTCAGGGGCTGCAACCATCATCTGTCCCAAGCATTGACCAGCTTGGTAGGCAGCCCCCTTCTGTGTTGCATCAGTGCTGCTTTTGTTTGGAGGGTCCCTTAATTGTTGTACATTTCTGGTTGAAGAGCTGATTGCGTGCCTGATAGACTGATTCCTGGCTGCTAGTGCAGTCATACAGCAATAACTTAAATCGCTCTAGAGGCTCCATCCAGTTGTCTATAGAGTCAGCCAAGACAAAGAAGGGTCTCTTGATGTCATCAAAGCTCCTCCATGTATCCCACCCTGTCTTCTAGTCCATGCCACCCTAGGTGTCACAACCAGTGAATGCTTTGAACAGGCTACACATCGATCTGGACCTAGTGCCCTCACCATCTCATGAGCTTATATTGAACATTTTTCCCAGCTCCAAAGGAAACACAGAACTCATTGATGTTAAGGGATTTGGCTGCTGTCACTGCCAGTAATGGCACATCCGTCTCAACTGTGCGTATTAAGGAGTTCACAACCAGGAAGATATACCCTTCATTCACATCATCTCCTAGGTGCAGTAGGGTGTTTTTCAGTGTTGAAGGCTGTCACACCAGTTGCCAGGAAGGGGAATAGTTCAGTGCAACACTTTGGCCAGTTCTGGCCTTAAGACTTTTAGGGAAATAATCATTGCACAAGTCATCCACTCTGCTGACATGCTACAGCTGAGACATGCTGTATGGTGAGAACAATTTCTGTACCTAATCAGAACATTTCTTAGCAGCACCAGGTCACAGCATGTTAATGAGAGCAGCCCCAGCAAGGATGATGACTTGTCCTGTGGGGTTGGATTTGTTCTCTTGTGATGGAATCAGGTCCTCTCAACAGCCCACCAAGTCTGACTTGGTGCCAGTTCTCAACTTGACCATTTGCAACAATGCTGGTGGACATGCCTGGTTTTCATGTTGCCTCGTTTTCATGTTGGTTTTCAACTCATCCAGACTACCGTCTGATATCTGGGATAGAATATACAGCTTAGAGAACAGAGAACAGTCACTCAATTCAGGGATGAGAGCTGTTGGGACCTGGACTCCTCTCAGACTTGAGGTTGGCTGAATAGAGGTAGGTTGTTCCTATTAATCTCTTATTGCAATGTTGGAGGAGCACAAGACTAAAGAATGTCATGCCAGCGACTGCTCTGTAATTGTTGTGCATATGACAATAAAACAATCTTGAATCTTGAATCTTAGATGGGCTGGTTGACCATGTCTGTTATGGCACCAGTTAGTGATTTAACATTGCGTGCAAACGGCATCAGTTCATGTTTGGTCTGCTCAGGGTGCCAGCTGTCAGTCTCCTTTCTCTTCTTAGTGGAGGCGGCCTAAAACTCTCTAACCACACGTGCCAACTCCGGGCCAGACTCCGGCAGGCACACAATACCAACGGCACCTTTCACGGAGGCAATATCTGCTTGTGGGCCTAGTCAATGGCTTTGGCTGAGAAGCTGCATGTCATCTTCTCTGAGCAAAGTTTCCTTTCAGAAACTGCCCATGAACATCGGGATGAGTATCTTTCAGTGTCATCATGTCAAGCAAGTGGACTGGTATCCATCTGGCAGTGTGGATGTGTCCCACAGCAATGAACTAAGGCACAATCTTGGTCAGGGCATCAATATTGAGTAGGAAGTTGGCCTCTCTTGTTGATCAAACATAGTTCATCAACTATTTCGCTGCAGGGTGATGGACCAGAAGTGAAACTGGGGACATGACACATCTCTTTCAGTGCACCTGTCTAGGGATGTATGATTGTTTCTCTCCTCTAGGTCATTGATGTACTCAGTGTTGTTCTTCAGCAGGAGAAGATATAGGAGGCTGGCTGTGACCTGATGAGCATGTCAGGTATGTGTCACTTTGGAGGCTTTCAGAAAGGGATCTATTGTCCCAGCAGTAGCAACTCTACATGTGCTTCTGTCCCCCCGCTACCCTCCAAGAGGTCGCAAATTACCTTTAGTGCTGACATCTCAATGTCACAATTAAATGATATTCACCTTGAATTGCTGGCAAGCTCCACATCTACAAGTTCTGTGGAGATGTCAAGCACCCGATCATATGAAATGCACACAGCACCAGGTCAAAAAGGATGTCCACAAGGGCTCGTTTGCGGGTCTTCGTATGCATCATGATGCTCAGGTATATGGGCTATGGTGTCTCCAGGTCTTGGCTGTGCCTGATGGTAGGCCTACATGTGTTGAAAATCTCCCTCTGGCGTACCAAACTGTTGTACATGAGAGGGTGAGGGGCTGGTTGAGGCATAAACACAGAGCTGTTTGGGCTGTGATGTTTGTGCCATACAACACCATGGAAACTAGTGCAGAGAGTGAAACTGGCTCTGACTCCTCGAGCCACAGGAACCTTGCTTCTGAACACTTATTTCCTCATTATGTTAGCAGCTCTGGGTAAATTAAGTGCCTTATTGTCAGCATCATGCTCACATGCCTTCGCCAATGCAGCACCAAAATCCTCATTGCACATGAGGGCCACATCACAACCTTGTTTGTTAGCATCCATGTCTGGGATGTAACTCAGTATTATATTTTTAAGGAGTGGACAGGCCCCTTCACATGCATTTCTAGTTATTCCAGCCTGGTACTGTACAGATTCACCAGGTTGGTTACCCTGCACATTGGTGTTACAGGGGATTCTCCATGCACACCTCAATATAGGAGACAAGTAGCCTGGTGCTACCAGACCATTGTACTTCATTTCATTTGTACAGATGGTCTAGAACTGCTCTATTGACAAACGTTAACTCACTTGAAGGCGGGTGTCTGTTGAAGTTTAAAACTATTGGATCTACCCAGTGCCACTCTGGATCTGCCAACCAATCGAATAACGTTTGGGGCTTGACGTTATGTTATGCATCGGCTTCCGAGCCACTCCCTCTGTGTGCTGATTGGACCGGCAGAAATCTGGCCGGAGAAAACCTAAGAATATACCGCAAACCCAGACTGACTACTGAAGGGAAAATGAAATTTGAGCGGAAGTATGAAGGCGGGCGGAGCCAGGCTAGGAGACAAGTGCAGTGAATGCAATGCCATGGTTAATATTGTCTGTTATATTGTTGTGCTTTCTTGTCTCTCACTCTATTGTACAGAGAGATAAGACACAGAATTTGGTACTTGGTCTCTTGGGCAAAGAGGTCTACAAAGTTTGTCAAGTAGGGATTTCTACCACATGCAAATTAGATGGACATTTCGGCATATCATTTGTGTCTTCCTGAAGCAGAACACATTTGTTCCAGGTCATTGGCAAGTCACTCTGATCTTTCGGGCTCATTAGGATCCACCACCTTGAATAGTTTGGCCATGGTCCCTCAATGCACTACGCTACTTGAGGACAATACGTTCTAGTTCTAGCACCACCACTCCACCATACGCTGAACCCACCAGAAATGTTTCTCAAATGTCACTACAGTCACATGGGAGAGCAGAGGTAACTGCATCAGGCAGATCCATTCCTGTTTATGCAAATGTATTTGGGGTGTTAAATACAACTTTGTGTGAGTAAAATATACTGCGTGCTACTTACCTTACCTGGTACTTCCTTTGTGGTTACAGGTTATATTACTAAACTCTTTAGGAACCTAGAGCAGCTTACTTACTCAGAGTGGGTTACATGGTTATAATGGCGGTTACACTGAGACAGGCTAAACCGATGTATTGGTCAAGCTCTTGGATAGATATATACACGTAAACATATGAGGTCTACACTCAACTCATGGACTAATTCTGTAATTCAGGGAAATATGTACAATTCCGCTAATATTCAATGGTTTTGCTATAATTTTGTTCTCTGAATGCCAGGTATATGTACTAAAGTAGTTTCCATCATGTTTTAAGTAGTGCCACTGTCTTCCTCATCCTTGAAAATGTAGGATTAGCCACCAAAAACAAGATCCTAGGAGGTCTAGACCCTGCGCTACATGTAAAATAACAACCATCGGTGGCCATTTTAAAAATGGCCGCCACTTGTGCCATAGGAAAAATTGACGATGGCCCTATAGCCAGAAATCTTCCTTAAGGCATGCTCTAACAGTGTGCCAAAGCTCATGTTTCTATCATCAAAAGCACAATTCCTTCATATATTGCACCTATCTGATGGACTACTATATGGCAGGCCGAAGACTCTAAATTGGAACTACATATACCTATTCCCTGAACTGTAGGGAGTAGGAATATGTAGTTCTTATCTAAATTCTAGGTTAGTTAGTTAGTTAAATAGTAAGGTACTGCAACACAGTTTAATTTTTACTACATTTATTAGTTTATTTAATTAAAAAAATCAAGTATAGGTGTAATATAAAAATTTTTTGCTGTTTTTTTGCCGTTTTTGTCCAGAAAAAAAGTGAAAATGTACTTGAATGTTAAAAATAACTAGTTTACTGAATTCCTTGAGTCAGAATTATATGGAAAAATGTGTTCATTTGCATCTGTATGTTTTTTTCTTCAAAAGTTATGCTTTCTTTTATTTTGCTGTTTTCAATTTCGAAATTGGTAAATTTGTAATAAACTGTTAAAAAAAAAAAAAAATCCCCTTAGTCCAGCCTGTTACCTGGCAGAATCTTAAAATAGACACTTCAAGGATTAGAAAAAAACAGGTTGCAAAAAAAAAGCCACCCTATGCGCGTGGACCTATTCTTCCATCTAGACTAGTACTGAGACAATTGTGATTACTAATCACAGTGAAGATATAAGTAGAAAATAAAAGGTGTTCCTGTTGTGTTTTGTCATTTTGTTATTCATGTGTGTCAGTGTTTTAAATCACAACAACCACATTTGAAAACAGAATTGTTTTAGACACTGATTTTATTATGCTAAATACATCTTCAATTTAAATGCATCCATCTAATACACTCAAGCAAAGTTGTTATTTTCAGTGCATTTTCCATATTGAAAGCGGTCTCGAAATGTAAATTCATCAAATAAATGTTTTGGATAAGACCTATCCACAAGTACTCTTCTGGCTGGCCTCTGCAGTGGGAGTTGGTCTTCATTTAGATATTCCAAATAGTCCATGCTCTCTCACAAACTCCACTAAACTGAAGTTAAACCTGCCTCCTTGGAGGATTAATTTAAACTCAAATTTAGACCTAGAGTAGCTCTAGTCGACAGTCTTGCAATTGGCTTTGTTTAATCCAGAATAGCTTTAATCTAGGACTATTTTAAACTGAGTCTGTGCAAGTGGCTTTGAATTAATCCAGCTCAACAGGCCTGAGACTAGGCTTAAACCTTGTCTGTGAAACCGGCCCATAGTGTTGTAACTAACTCGTATAGTGCTGACTTGACTTGTGCATCAATACTGTGTGTCTGTCAAACTTCCATATTGCTTTAGTATAACTCCTTGGATTGAGGGCCAGAGGAAACAGCTTCTTCAGCATTACCTTCCAAACACATAGATTAGCTGAGAACTTAAACTAACAGCATGTTCTCCACTCAAGAGATCACACAGTCACATCAAGTTCAAAGTAAGATTTTGACTTTGTAAAAGCATCTGCGTTGTGTAATTAGTATGTTTTTTAAATTTTATTTTCTATGCATTGGTATGTAATTTGCCTGCAGTACACTTCCCAGGAACTCCAGAAAAGACAAAAGTTAAGAACAGATCCATTGTTACCCCACACTCATGCTGTCTTTTTCTCCTTCTCCCTCCACACCTCTATACATTTTCAATTCTCTTTTCTTTTCCCGCTCCTTCCCTTCCTGTTTCTCTGAGATCAAATTCAATCTATCCACCCAACATGACAAGCAGTTAACATCTCTTGCAGGCCTTCAAGATTAAAACATGTAAAACTATTCTGCCTTTTTTAAGTTGTATTTTCCAGCAAAAGCAAACCAGAGTCTCCTCCAGATTTAATTGGCCCTATAAATAAAATGTTCTGCTACAAAAGTCGTTTAGGAGGGGAGAGAAGTGGAAGGGAACACACACACAGAGACAGACAGAGACAGAGAGAAAGACGGTGAGATGCAGATATAGAAAAGGCAGAGGAGACAGACAAAGAGCGAGGGTGTGAATTATCGCAGTAGATGAATGTTATTCTCTAAGTCTTGCCTGAATGGTGTTAAGACAGCCGACTTGGGATGTGGACGGACAGTGATGGCTTCATCAATGCAGTTGAGAGAAGGAAGTGCATGCGTGTGTGTGTGTGTGTGTGTGTGTGTGTGTGTGTGTGTGTGTGTGTGTGTGTGTGTGTGTGTGTGTGTGTGTGTGTGTGTGTTTCTTACAAGGAGATGGAGGTGAGTGTGAGAAAACAAACACAGTGAAGAAAAGACCAAAGATGAATGTCTGTGTTTTTATGTGACTTTGGGTAATTAAACATCCAATAGTATAAACACCCCTGGCTGCTAGGCTTCTTCAGGCTGCCATTCTGTGCCTTCTCATGAATTGAATTTCCAAATAACACACTGGTGACACACACCATGATCATCAACTGCTGATATAAATTGAACAAGCTACCTGGACTTCAATAGGAAAAGCGTGTGAGTGGCAAGTAGAGACATTTTTTTTCGAACTTTGTGGCAAAGGTTTGGGGAAGCACATCTCCTGTTTCAACTTGACAATGCTCCAGTGCACAAAAATTGTTTCATCACGGAATGATTCTTCTAGTTTTGTGTGGAGGAACATGACTGACCTGCACAAAGCTCTGACCTCAACCCCATCCAAAACCTTACTGACACACTTGTTGCATCAATGTAGTGCTGCAACGATTAATCGATGAATCGATTATTAATCGATTACTAAAATAATCGCCAACTATTTTGATAATCGATTAATCGTTTCAAGTAATTTTTTAATAAAAAAATTCCAAATTCTCTGATTTCAGCTTCTCAAATGTGAATATTTTCTGGTTTCTTTAATCCTATTATGACAGTAAACTGAAATATCTTTGTGTTTTGGACATAACAATACATTTGAGGACGTCAACATGGGCTTTGGAAAATTGATTAACATTTTTCACAATTTTCAGACATTTTACGGACCAAAACACTAATCAAGAGAAAATAATCGACAGATTAATCGATTATCAAAATAATCGTTAGTTGCAGCCCTACATCAATGAAAGGGAGCAAATCCCTGTTGCCAGGTCTTGATATATTGTGAGAGCCTCCCTATAGTAGCGTGGTGGAGGCTAAGATAATTAATTAAGGGTACTTATTGTTATCCACCATACTTTTCCTTCTTCTTCTTTTTATTTCTTCTGCCGGTTTTCTAGCTCTAGCTCCTCCCACACCGTTGTACGTAGAAACGCAAAAATTTCACAGAATGTCGGTCCCCAGTCCACGGGGTGTGCTATTATTATTTTTTTTGATTTTCCACAAGGGGGCGCTGTTATTAAGCCCCAACTGAAAAAAGTTTGAGAGGACACGCCCCTCACACCGTAGGTCCGTTTGACTCGAAATTTCTCACACAGGGTCAGACAAGGGTGCTCCACAAAAAAGCCTCGGGACCATATGAGTCCGCCTGAAAATATTTTCCGCTAATTAGCATAAATTGAAAAAACGTTTTTTCACCGAAACTTTCTCAAAGTTTACTGTATCAACACCAAATTTCTCAAGAAGCCTCGGGGGACTATGACACTTGTATGACACAATATAAGTAAGATAGCTTGAAAAACATGGCCGCTGTTGACCAAAACGTTTACTTAGTTTCGGGGCTTAGCAGCTAATTGGCCATAACTCATTATCCATAGGTCCTATCATCATAAAACTTGCTGGATATGTGCAGAACACGTGTGGTAGCATGTCTCGTGTGGCTTGTCGAGATTAACCCATAGGGGGCGCCACAAATGCGAAAACCATAGCTCAGAAATCTAATCTTTGACAGGCCACGCCCCTTTCCCCTTAATTCTAATGGACTTGAAATTTATTACACACGCACTGCTCATGTAGCCTGGCTCCGCCCGCCGACCTACTTCCGCCCAAATTTCATTTTCCCTTCAGTAGTCAGTCTGGGGCTGGGGTGTATAAGTGGGATCTAGCTGAGGAAAATTTCCGGCCATCCAATCAGCGAACAGAGCGAGTGGCTGAGAACTATGAAGTCAAAGTCGTGCTCCAGTTTCAGTTGAATGCTGCATTCCTTTATACTCGGAACTCGAAGATTTCCGACTTGGTAGTTCCGACCTGTCTGTGTTCCAGTGCATCTGCTCAGGAAAGTATGGACGCCTACAACCTTTCTCATCCAAATAACTAAACTTTAGGCTCTAGCAAGTTACCGTTGCCAGGTACCGGTAGATCCGTAGACTACAATATGTAGTAAAGTCGGAAAGTTCCGAGTTCCCAGTACAACTGGAACGCACCGTCAGAAGCCGGCTCATGACATACGTCACAACCAAACGTTACGCGATTGGTTGGCTGATCCAGAGTGGCACTGGGCAGATCCAATAGTTTTCAACTTCAACAGACACCCGCCTCCAAGTGAGTGAACATTTGCCAAATAGAGCAGTTCCAGACCTTCTGTACAAAGGAAATGAAGTACGGCTACTGCTCATGGTGCTCCACAATAAAGCCTCTTGGACCATAGGGGTCAGCCATGATTTTTTTTTCTTCCCTAATTTGCATGACCTGAAATACAGTCAAGTGACATCTACTTCGTGGATTTCCAACCTATCATCACCAAATTGTGCACACAGCCTCAGGGGACCGACATACACATGTGTATATAGTTTTAGCGACATAGCTCAAGAAACATGGCCGCAGTTGACCAAAACCGCTTCGCGAGAGCGGCCCTTTGCTGCTGATTTGCCACGACAGCATAGTCCAATCGGCCCCAAACTTGGGACTCGTCTTCAGCAAAGCTTTTTGTGCCGGGCCGACGGGTGGGGCGCCGCCGATGCGGGGCTGGTGGTCTGTGCCGGGGGGCCCGTACTTTTAAAATCCCTGCAGAATTTTCTAGTATATATTTAAAACCCATAGTTTTGGAATACAATGTTCAATTGTCTAAAAGAGGAGGGTGTATAGAAGTGTCTACATACTGCTGGCAACTTGTGATTTTGATTTACCTGTAAAAACTGTGAACCTCTGGTACAAAGGCAAAGATGAATACCGATTAGCAATATGTGTGAGCATTGTACAGGCGTTTGGAAGTCAGACTTCTTATTAGTTAGTGTTTGACAGCTATATAAGCATGTTCAAAATATGGCCATGTAACTGCTGCATGAATTGCCGGTGCATCAGTCACATAAATGGGACAATTATGTAATATTGCTAGAGGAAAATATTTAAAAAATGGGATGATGACTTATGGCAAACCTACGCCAGAAACGTTAATGGCAAAGAGGATTTGTGGTCACAACTTAGGAAAAATGGTTAAAAATGTTTGTATATATATACATACATATAAATACTAGCGTTTATGTGCTGGAAGATTTGTGGGTGTTTGTGTGTGAGAGACAGACACAGGGTGTTGACTCTACGGGGATGTGCAGTAACATGTCCTCTAATTAACAGCGTCCTTCTCGGTGGCGAGGCTGCTTCCCACAGCCCCAACAGCCCATGATTAAAAGAGATTCTCTCAAAGGGATGAGATGCTCATCCAATTCACTCCAGATACTTCACTGGGTGCCGTCCATACACAATCAGCCATTTCATCTTGACCACAACCAATGCTCTTTAAAAATGTTTTAAAAAATTCTCCGCCTCACTCTGTGACTGGGTCACACACACACACTTTCTCTCCGACTTTCTCTCTCGTTCCCTTCATCTGTGGGCTGCTTAGTTCTCCTTTTCGGTTCCTCTTTTCCCCACAAACACTTGTTCTCCTCCCTCCCCGCTCACTTCTCTCACCCTTGCTGTCTGCCAAGGCTACACATCAAAGCTGATGATCGGTTTCGAACTGTTCAGCAGGCAGTATGTTATCCTGCTTTGTGTGAAGAGACCCAAAATAATCAGCATGAATATGGAAAAGGCTGCTTCTATGGTTATATCCAGCACAGTTATATCCATATCAGTCAAACTTACTTGGCTTAATTTGACTTAGCATACAAATGGATGGCAACACTTTACTCCAAAGTGCCCTTGACTTAGAGTCACATTGTAAACACTGACTTGTGTGTATAAATATACAAACTTGTCAAGGTTGTTGGCTACAGTGCTGGAATTGACTCATGTATGGAAAGCAACAGTTTAATTCCTTTCTGTTTTTTTTTCTGTTTGGTTTTCTTGGCACCATCTCCACCTCCTGATGTAAAGTATGTTCACCTTGGTTTGACTCAAGCGTGTACACCCCCACTACTCCAAGTTGCTGGCTAAGTGTTTTGAGGCAGTTTATAGAAGTTTCTTCAGCAAGGTCGCTGGCTTTCACTTAATTGCGAAGATGAATAAATTAGCATCTTGTCCTTGGTCTCAAGTTTTCTTAAAATACACTCTTAGGACCGGATATCAGATTGATATTTATTTTACGAGGTTGATGCACCCTTTGTATACTTCTGAGTCCACCAGATGACAAATGCTGACAGTTAAAGTTAGCAACAATTATCGTAAAACCAATAAATGTTGCTTGAAATACATACAATTATTAACGCCTGTTCAAAAGAGAAAGTGGCATTTCTATGTTCATTCTTGTGATTGCTTGGAAAACTATAGCTAGTGAGCTAACGACTAACAATCTAGCCAGGCAGGAGCTTGCTAGTTCTAGCTAGTTTGCTATTCAGACAATATTGTTCTCTATTGCTTCGCCTGATTCATACTGTATGACTCTCTTTTCCCACTAAACCCCACTGTCAGGAGTCTTTGCTATTAGTCAGTATCACAAATTCACAGTGTTTTCCAAACTTCCATAAAATATTTTCATAAATTCACTAATCCCCATGGGTTGACTGGTCTTGGTAGTTAATTACTGAATAATATGTTATAATAATATAATTAATGTATAATTAATACATATTAATTGGTTAATTGAATGTATACAGACAAATTGTTAGAAATAATTAATAAAAAATAAAACAATTGAATAAGGAATAGATTTTCTGGATAAAAATCAGGTTACCTAGTAAAAGCAGGACCTTCATCTTGAGGTTTTCTCTAACCCATATGTTGGAGTGTTGAGAATAGGTACGAATTAAGCAGAGATGTTTTTTTATGGGGAAGAAAATGGAAGGGGAAAACACATAAGGACTGTGACAGATTGAGAGAGAAATGGGGGAGGGCGACACAGACATATTTCTCTCTCAAAGATTGATAAAAGAGGGATATTTCTGTAACTCCAGGCTAATTCAATGAGTAGTGCCAGATCTAGCTGGGGATTTACAGGCCTGGCTACAAAACAATTAGCTGGAGAATGGGAGCCGTTTAAAAGACAAGGAGACGAGGAGATCTTAATACAGCCGTGGGTATTTCCCAACGGAGGAGTCATTTTTACAACCTCCTTACAGCGTCTCTCTCTCTCTCTCTCTCTCTCTCTCTCTCTCTCTCTCTCTCTCTCTCTCTCTCTCTCTCTCTCTCTCTCTCACTGTAATACTGCTAGCCAATCTCCTCTGTCTAATTTCACACTTATGACAATTTTCCGAATAAGCTTCCGTAGGAGGGGAGAGATGAAGAGAAAAGGACAGTACTGCTGACAGAAAGTAAGTGAGAAAGGTATGAGATAGTGTTTGAGGGAGGAGAGAAGAAACTTTTAAAAGAGAGAAGGTAAAATTGAAACCGGGAAAACAAAAAAGCAACAGAAACTAAAAAGAAACACACCCCGAGAAATAGATAAGGCTCAGCAGAAGGCAGGTTGTGGTATCTGGGGAGCTGGAAGATTGAGCATCCCTCTCTCTCTTTATGAGCACTTCCTGCTTGCTGCCCCCTGTGCGCCAAGGGCCAATCAGTGAGTCCATCTGTCCATGGGAGCCAATCAGTCACAGCACAGAAGAACTAAGTCAGCATGTCCTTGTCCACACACAGGTAATCAAAGATATTGTTAAACCTCTACCACTGTGAAATCGCTTCTCCCATACTCTTAAACCAGGGGTTTCCACTCTTGAACACTCACGTTTGGGGTAGCCTCAGGGTAGTTTAGTCCCTTCTTTTCACATCGCAGCAGCTAACTGCGGACTGAGTTATTGCACTCTCTGTTAACCCTTATACTTTAACCCGAGGGGCTAATGCTGCGCTCATGCTGAAGGTATACCATAATAATCAAGTTATGACCAGTTGATCTATTTTATGCAAACCAAGAATAACAACTGAGAAAGCTCTATGTTGGTGCTAAATAAAAAAAGGGTCTTAGAAAGAAAACAAAATTGCGCTTCTTGTCAGACAAATTTATAATGTGCTAATTTACATGATATAAAATTGTATTTGTAGCACTTTCCATGCACAGTGAAGGAAACACAAAGTGCTTCACAGCAGGCACATATTTTAAAAAAAGAAGAAGAAAAGAGAACAATACCACCTACTCACCCCTGAAACTGCATAGTGCACCTTTAAGGCTGCACTGATTAACACATACTTTTTAGGCAATGGATCACATCACTACATCAAAAGAACATACAGATTGTAAGTCAGACTATGAGCTGAGATTGCTCTACTAGCTCGATGTCATGTCAGCAACTTTAAAGTGACAGTACCACTCTCACAGCCCAGTATGTGCAAGTGGAACAAATATAAAAAAATCAAAACAATTCCTCTCGGCACAGTAATGGTAAAACCGCTTTTAGCCATAGTGCCCCTGACTCCTGGAACAGCCTACAACATACAATTAAAATAAATACACTCATAACTGTTAACCAATTTAAAATTATTATTTTAAATCAGCCCCTCTACACTTGTAACTGTTTTAATTAGGCTATTGTCTCTTTCATTCAATTGATCTGAATGTTTTAAATTGTGTTGTCTGTGTGTGTGTGTGTGTGTGTGTGTGTGTGTGTGTGTAATCTTGTTATGTATTCTCATTGTATATTGTGTATCTGTATTCTCGACGTCATTGTAAAAGAGGGTCACCCCTCAATTGATCTTTCGAGGTTAAATAAAGGAAAATGAAATGAAAATGCCACTGGCTACAGCTCTAACTCAGAGAGGATTAGTGGTATCAATCACGTACAATGATTACTTTTT
Organism: Hyperoplus immaculatus; assembly: GCA_949357725.1. Lineage (NCBI taxonomy): Eukaryota > Metazoa > Chordata > Actinopteri > Uranoscopiformes > Ammodytidae > Hyperoplus > Hyperoplus immaculatus. Next base: position 19,813,882 of record OX442353.1, on the reverse strand, counting down.
TTGGGACACTTTACTCTTTAAGAAGGCCTCCAGGAAATGAGGTGTCCTATTTGACCAGCTCCCTAACTTCGGGCGAACCAAAAAGTCTTGTCAAGGTAATGTTTTCCGTTAAGCGAACTTTGAAAATACGAGGTTGACACTTAAATGTCATCGATCGACAGAATTCTGCGTGTGTCCTGACAATGATATAAAAAAAACATGAGGGGTACAATGCTCTTTTATTCGTCTTGATTGTGGAGCATGTTGTAACAATGTAAGTCTTATCATAATTATTATCATTACTCAGTAACCAACATATCTTTTGCAGCACCTACCTACTGTACACATACACATGCTGCAGTTCCCTGTGGTGCAGCAGCCCATGTCATCAGACTACTCCCACTCACACCTCCCTCCTCTCAGTATGATAAATGGACTTCTCCCTGGAGAGTAAACAACAAAGTCATCCAGCCTCAACCCAACCAGTCACTGTCACTTCCCCCGGAATAGTGTCACAGGTTACGTGTAGCAGAAACACAGTTATTAGACATTTAGACACATCGCAACGACGTCGCACCAGGAGCTGATGATGACCTGCGGCTTTTTCTTGTGACCTGAAGGGGTTCATGGAGGGAAAATGCCTCTTTGAATGTCTATGTCTAGTTCTTAAGTTTTGTCAGCTAAGCAGAGTATTGTGAAATCTTCTGTAACATGAATAAGAGTTCAGGTTGTTAGACAGTGCCTACTTCTCCCTCTTTGATGCCTCACAACATTTTTGAAGTTAAGTCTGATTTTTGGCAGAATGATACGCCACAGGAGCCTTGATATTTCCTTGCCTTTTTTTTAAGATAATTATTTTTGGTATTAAAGTATCAAATCAAAGATGCTCACACTTATGATACGGTAAAAGGTGAATAGATGGATCAAACAAGCGGCATCTGATTAAGCTACTTTTTGCAACTTCTGATCAAAAGCAAAAGTCTTGATTGAACAAACATTCGTTTCTGCCTGTGTTTGTTCTTTGTTGCGGAAGTTGAGTATTTTTGCAGGCTGCTGTATAATCATTTAACAACCTCAGAACCACCAACACTCAGGAACAAAATGGGTCTATCTCTTTGCATTCTGGGCTTTTTGTTAAACCTCAAGGAAAACTGAAAACTCTTTCTGCAGTTTTCAGACAACCACTTGTGAATTCAATAGCTTTTCTGCCTGTGTAGTCTGCCTTTAAATTATGAGTTTTTCTGCAATATTTGCATGTTTAGGTGCCCCTCTCACAGGGGGCCAATTAAATGATAAAGCAGTGCCGTTACAGGTTTCATGTAAATTCAGTCTGCAAGAGGTTTGTATTGATAAATGGCGTGGAATTACAGAGCAGCAAACAACTGCGGGTGGTGTACGTTAGTCCCTTCTTTTTTCTTTAATTAATAAGGTTGCAGAAGAAAATGTAGCGTCTTAGGGTGAGTGTGGCAAGCATTTTCCAAGGGTTGTTATTTTTAAAGCGACAAGGATGGAGTTAAATGAAACAAATACAGAGGAAGGAAGAAGAAGAAAAAACACTGGCTCTAAACTAATGAAGCAGCACAACAGCCTGTTCAACTCAGGACAGCAGTGAAAGTCTCTTATTGTGGGAGTGTAATCATGGCAGCAAACAACTATAAAGCCAAATCAAGCAATATTTGTTACATTAACATTGAATCAGATAGCTCGCTGAAGCAACATCCCAGTGCAGTGTGCACCTCTCCTGCTTCCAGACAGGGCTTCAGCTCATCCTCTTGCTTTGCAGGACCAAAAGTAACTTAGACAACGCTGGTTCACATACAATCTACAAACGCATTTCTACTCACCATCCACTGCCAGTGTGTTCACTGAAAAATAGTCTGGTAACACTGTTGTCTGGGTGAGTTAAGTGTGAAGCTAACAAGATCGCACTTAATGTTGACCTTACACTACTAAGGATCAAACTTGCATGTGGCTGGTGAGATTGGCTGCTTAACATAAACACTGTAGGGCATTTTGGACTTATTCAACAGGTGATCAAATAAAGAGGATGCCATCGCTTCTCTGTTTCTGCCTGCTGTGTCATTTGACAATGTATCAGCCAAATGTGGTCGCTAAAGGCTTAATATTGTGAGGTTGTTATGGAATTCTGCTCTTAGCCTTGTGGCTTTGTCCCATACGGGGAAACTAACCTGAGTAATTGTCTCACTCTGTCTGATCAATACATGGTACCATCATTACGCATAGGTGGACCCGGACCACTGTCAGGATTATGCTCTATACCTTCTATTAAGATATGCCAGCTAATACAGACTAATACAGAACCTGTTTATTGGCAAGGATATGCAAATACAACTGTGGCTTTGACAGTATCAAAGACCGATACAAATAAAGTAAATGGTTTGTATGACTCAAAAGGAACTTCAAATAGCCTCTACCTAAACAACAAGGTGGACTGATTACTTGGAAGCCTCCGGAATTTGCATGAAACATCATCCACCGCTTAGAAGAGGCTGACAGACACACAGTGACAAACAGAGGGACAGATAGAAAGAGAGACGGACCCAAACATACACACATGCACGTAAACACACACACAAACACTCAGACATGAGTCAGAAAGGCCTCTTGATGTTCTCATCAAGCCAGAAGGCACAGCAGGGACTGACGACTCAGTGTCAAGAGAGAAATCAGAACACACACACACGACAGGAAGAGTATGTCTAAATATTTCCCCCTGAGAATCAGTGGCTCTTTCATCAAAAACTTAAAAGTTTGTGATTCTGTAGACTATGGCGTGTTAATTGCAATTTTAAAATGTGCCTTTTCTGTCTATGGCTCGTCAAAATGGGCATAGAAAGATTCAACACATGAGTGTGCACACTCGTGTGTTTGTGTCATTGTGTCTTTGGAAAGAGACAGGACACAGGTTGCTATTGTCCTCTAATTTCTTCATAAATCAGAGTGACAGATAATGAGGAAGTTCATTAATTACAAACCTATTGAGCAAGCACAAAAAAACGTTAATATGTTGGCAGTCTGTCCGTCAAGGTTCGTGAGCACAGAGGGGACAGCTTTATGGGTTCAGAACAAGTCTGTAACAAACAATTGACTGCTTTTGTGCTTAAGACTCACTTCAAAATGTAAATTCCATCTCCATCCTACATTGCCTACTGTCCAACAAACATACAAAGTTTCTGGGATGATTTTGGAAACCGTTGAAGTTATCACTGTCCATATTTTCATCATTGAATGTTCCTGTGTAACTTCAGCATAGGGAAGTGATCATCATTCCGCAAATCCAAAGAGTGCATGAGCTTAGAAGGAAAAAGTTCACAGTAATGTTATAGAAGGAAAACCACAGGGCCAAATTAAAACCTTCAGCTGGTATTTCCCATGCAGTCACACAGTCATGGCTTACTGTGACACTTAAATGAAACTGAGCCTATGTTGATGTTATGAGTGACATTATGTGCTTTCCCTGCCATGATCAGTCAAAATATCTTCTGCTAAAAGGCCTGTTTTAACACAGATTTGTTTACATGCTATATTTCCAACCAAAACACACTGTGTGTGCTTAAGACCCAACAAAGATGCCAAACTACAACTTCTTCCTCATAAAACATTGTTTAAAACCTTCTCTGGAACCTGTATTGTTTACTTCGAGGTCATATCCGTTTATTGGCGCGCTGCTACCTTTTATGGTACCTGAGCCACCAGAAGAGGCCATCGGCATAATAACCACCCTCAGTGGTCATAGAAATTTGAGGCTTGCAGGTCACTTGATAAAAATATACAGAGAACCTTTTAACAAAACATTGTACTGAAGCACCACTCGTGTTCAAAAAGTGTCCCTTAACTCTAAAATTCCTAAAAGCCTCTATATAAAAAGAATGTAACCTTCTCCACAGTAAATTACAGCAGTGCTGGTATAAAGTTGATGAACCAGTAAATTGGCAAGAAAGCAGATTCCAAAATAAGCAACGGCTAAATATAAATGACAGTATGCCTTCAAATGGAGAGTGGGACAAACACAATCAGTCTTTGCTGCAGCGGATTGGATGACAGACAGGGGACATAAGTGTCCCAGTAAAGCTGGGCATACACTGTATGAATTTAGAAATCTTGTTGTTCTCAGACTATCACTTCGAGCATTGGAAAAAAAGGCATTGACATTGGGGAATCGACTTGTGGGTCTACTTGAACTGTGCGAGAACCAGAGTTGGGCGACCAAAGTTTCTGATATGTCCAAAATTAATCCGATCGTCCGATGTCCGTTCGGGAGCAGATGATCGGTCCTCGCTCTCCCTTGTACGCTGCACAGCAAAACGAGCCCAACAAAGCGAAAATATGGCCCGATTCTCCAAATGAGTCGTGCGGGCAGTCAAATCGGGGCTAAACCCGTATATTGTGTGCACAACACCGGACAACTCTGTATAACTTGTAATGTTCATAAGCTGACAGAGTATAGGTAAAGTGTGAAGGTAACACATGCATGCAATCAACACGTGTGAAGGTAAACAGTGAACATCAACTTCAGTGGTGATCAGTTTTCTATAAAAACACAGATGATGATGACATTCAAGCAATGCAATGGTGTGGGTGTTGGTGATGCTTAAATGATACAATCCAAAGGGGTTGAAGATTAAGTCCTCAATTTGTCCCTTTGGCTGATTCCCCACAGCCTTTTTTATATACATTGCATGCTTTTAATTGCCTTTAATTACCTCAAGGCAATTGTAGACACCTTCTTGCAATCTGCAGTTATCCTCTGTGTCTTTAGCAAACACCATTATCACAGCACTTACATAACAGTAAGAGCATCTTCTGTTTAAAGTCACTGCAAAGCGCTGTCACGCACATATTAAATCCCATGGGGGTTCCGTCATTGGCCCTTCAAACCAGAGGGTTGTAATTATGAATAGAGGTTTACACAAGCTGTAAAGTGTGTGTAGTGATTTGGTTTGCTTAAAGTCAGTTGAGGATTTGGGAGGGACGTCTGTCGCTGCCTTTTATTACAGTGAAATCCTCAATAAGTAATGGTAAAGATCCTGAAAAATTCTCAGTCCACTGACTAATTACTCTGAAAATATTAGACCTATTTTTAGGGCTGTGTGGGCGTAAACGAATAGTGCTGTTGATTGACATCTCCCACAGTCTCCTCGTTAGCTTTTTCGGAACCTGCTAGGGGTGGAACAAATTACACCTTTATCGTTCATATTGAGCACATGGGGTGCAGTGACCTCGTGTAATTCTAAGCATAGGTTCCTCCCACCGTCAACCTCCAGCAAAGATCACATTAGAAGCAATAACTGAAACCACCTGGTTGGGTGTGTGCAGGACTAAATCTGACACATTAACACACACACACATTTTAATTGATCTCAAAATCCCTAATCTCTTCTTTGTATGTACCTATATATTAGGTATGGTTTAATGGTAAAATACATTGATCTTGGAGTATGAAGAAGCTTCAGACCATTTTATTGCTAAGAATGATGCATAATAACCTCGTAAACACCCCTGACTTATACAAACCGCTGTAGACTTTAAGTCACGCCAAACCCGTTATAAAATACATTGTCTGTGCCAAAGTGCTGTATCCATAGGTGGGCATTTTTTTTCACACACCAGAGCACAAATGAGAAAGAGATACAGTAAACACAGACACACGCACTAGAGGACTAAGAGGCTGCAGAGTTCTCTGATAACTCCAAACTGGCCCTCAGATCAATAATGCAAGCATAGCTACAGTATAATGATGTGATGAACTGACAGGACAACAGACTAATAGGGTTCGACTGGGTTCCACCTGACAGAGTGGATGTGATGTGCTCTGTGGGCCTGGTATCATCAGCCTGGGGATCCCATTCAAATGTAGTGTGTAAACTCAAGAAGAGCAGGAATAGACTTTATCATTTTTACAAGCAACCATGCAATTATTTCATCTTAAGTGATACTGATTAACACTTACAAGGACTAAAGCACAGAGACCGTACAGGGGGAACGTATAACGGTTAAGATTGAAATGAGGCAGAGGAGTGTGTTCAACCAGAGAACAAAGCATAAAAATATATATAAACGTCTGCTCTTTAGACATTTACTATAAAAAGTGCAATGATGTACGTACTGTATATCTCTTGTACAATTTTTAAATGCCATTCCCATATGTAGTCCGTTCAACTTTTTTAATGTTCACTCATTGATGTGCTCCTGTCTTGTGCTGTGCATGATAATGTCTAAATCATTGTGTTTGTTTTATGCTCCTATATATGTGCTTTTATAGGTGTGGTGTCCTGTTCTAATCTACTGTTTTGTGTATTTTATTATAATGTTTTATGAACGCTGTGTTTTCTTGTCTGTTTGCCATTGTATGTCAATTTGTCCTATGTGTTACTGTATCTTCTGAGTCACCTAGGTTGTTTTTAATCTTTGTTAATACATTTTATTTCTGTAATTTTAGGTTGTCTTTGAATATCTGGCCGGGGACCAGAGCCGGCCCGAGGCATAAGCGAACTAAGCGGTCGCTTGGGGCCCCCGACCCCCTTTGTTTGATATTAACATCATATTATGCAAATGTAAGTTATCATACAAAAAAAATAATAAAATGTTTTGGTCTAGATAATTAATAGCATAAAAATGTAATCAGTTCATCTGGGAGGTAATCCGAAATGATCTCATCATGTCATGTTCACATCCATGCACAGTGTGTATTGAGTTTATTTAAAAACAATTGGAAATGGGGCTGCCCTCAGTTGCCCATGCACTGTGTATAGTCTATAGCCTATTTCAGCCTCGTCTGTGGAAAAAAAGATACAGTAGCTGGACAACAGAGTTAATCTGCTTCGTTCCTCTCACTGCATTTAAATGCATTCATTATATTACAGAGAAATATGTCTCAGTAAAGAAAAAGAGGTCCAAGCCCATCCCAGAGGACCCTCCATAATATTTTATTTTATATTAATATTTTTATGGAAAATCCATGTGTCCTTCTTCAATAGCTTCTAATTCATCTGACCTAGTGTCTCCAAATTATTTGTTCACACAAAATTTCTCTGATTTAGCCTCTTAATTTTCCTCTCAAAGTGCACCAGATTTATGCATTTCACTAGCCTGGAGATCCAGACCCTCATATCTAACGATAGAGGGTCTGGCCACGATCACTAGTAATTTCCAACTCAAGGCGAGACACGGCAGGCAAAAACATCGTTTTTTTAAGCACTGGTCAATTTTGAGATCTGTGTCTATTTAGCTTCCATAACATGTCTTCTTTCATACTAGTATGGATAAAAGGTCCAAAATATACGTTTTAGGTGTTTATTTTACTAAACTTTGACTGCTTGCTTCTGTATTTTGCTCCTAAATTCGTCAAAAGTGAGCATTCTAACGTAACATATAGCACCGCGACCGCTGTATGAATCATAATAACCATAGTACTGTTGGAAAGCTCTGAATCTCAAGCACAATGTTATCTGATCCAAATATGGTCATTTCCTTTGTGTCAGTAACCAATCGTGAAAGTGTGAGGAGGGATTCAATGCTAGGAAAGCGACCTCATTGGCTAATGCACATTTCTGACGATGTGATTCGCTAAAAGGCATCACGTGATGCTAGCCCCGGGTAGCTCGAAAATCACAAAATAAAATGGGAAAAACGTCGAAAATATGCCAAACCAAGACAAAAAAAATACTTAATCAATTGGCTACGGGCATTACATGATCGCCATTTGAAGGGGAGAAGTGTTAAAGACATGTAAATCACGCCGATCACGTCGGAGAGACACAGACTGTCAGACGATCAGAGGGGAGATGGTGGGGAGAGAGAGCGTCTGTGCCGACAGGAGCAGGTTGACAGACAGTGGCTAATAATGAATTAACCACGTTTAAATTAGCATGTGGATGTAAATGTTACTATGCTATGGTTTATATATGTTAAACAGTGGTAGGCCTATATGGCATTGAGGGGTGCAGGGCCTAATTCAATAAATTACTCTAGCTATAATCAGTGATTATCAGCAGAATTCACGTTTTTATCTTTAACGGCCGTTTTCTCAAAATGAGCTTTTTCCAATACTCTGCGAAAGATATCTCAACTTCTAGACCACTGACATCAACCAAACTTACTATGATCATTCATAGCACTATTTTAAAGGTTTTTACACAAGGATTTGTTAATATATTGTTAATTGTCTGATTTATGATACATTTTCCTCCTAAAAACATGCCGAAAATGCATTTCCTAGACATGTACATAGTCTTTTTGGATTTATTAAATGAAAAAAGGCTGTATCCAAAATCTGTTGTGTAAAAACTTTAGAAACTAATATGTGGTTAAAATAAAATAGAGATTTTAACTCTGGCTTTATCCAACATCTCAAAATTTTTCTCGAAAAATGACCCAAATTTACGCATAATTGGTTAAATATTGCCATATTTGCATATTTAATAAAATATTAAAGAAAAACATGTAATACAAAAAATAATTGTGTTAGTGTCAGTAATCAACTGGCAAAGTTTCATGATGATATCTATAAGTTAAAAAAAAATCCCTATTCACCTGGGGTGTCTCGCCTCAAGGGGCGGCTCCTACTCGTGCATTTCAAATGCCACTGCACGCAGTTGGATAGCACTACAACCAATCAGAGCGATGCACAAGGTGACGTATTAAGTCCCGTTCGTTTAGCGAACAGCTGTTAAACTGTTAAATTAAACTTTTGCTGTGGTTGGTCGGCAAAATAGAACATTCCACTTACTTGCTAATGAAAGATTTGAGTGCCGTCTTCCAAATCGTAAAGGGTCGAGGGCAAAGCAGTCTCAAACTCACACAACATATCCTCAGCCATCTTTGATGTTTACTATCACGGCTTCGACGGGGCATGCACGTCACTGTCGTCATCCGGTTACCTCCGCCCCAGAGAGCACCATATAAAGGGCTCTGGCCCGCCCATATCAGATAGAACCAATTGAAACGTGAGCCCGGATTTCTGGGCTTTTTGAAAAAGCTTCAATGGAGAGTGTCCAGACCAACAGGCGCAGCAAATTTAATTTGCCAGCGCCTAGTGGCAGGTCTGGGAATGCCAGGCTAGCATTTCACTTTAAAAAGGTTAAAAAAATCTCCCGGGGGGGCATACCCCCGGACCCCCCTAGAAGGGTCTGAATCTCGGCTGTCTAATATTTTCCCACAGCTGCACAGTGGAGGCACTAGAGGAAAACACTGGGTGTGTGAATGATATTTAACAAAGATCCCGGGGACAACTGATGGCTCACTTACAGTTTGACTGTTGATTGTTGTGCAATGTCCCTGAATAAACAATAAAATAAAAGAGAATTTTTGTTTTTGAACATCATTTACTTTGTATGTAAATCTTTCTTGCCTATTAATTATGTTTGATAGATAGCAACTGACTGAAGGTCAAACAGTCAAGACCTGTTCTATTTTATTCTTTACAATTCAGGAGGTGTCCTTATTTAGTTCTGTTCTCCTAACAACTCTAGACACTCTCCTGCACAGGCGTTAAGGATGTGTGTGTGTGTGTGTGTGTGTGTGTGTGTCTGTGTGTGGATAAGAATGAAACTCAAGGAGACGGTTGCCACCACCATTTTAGCACTAAGCAGTAATGTATTGATCTCATGTTTCTGCTTCTCTCTCTCTCTCATCAATCTTTACGCTGACATCCCTCTCTCTCTCCCTCTCTCTCTCTCTCTCTCTCTCTCTTTCTCTTCCACCATTTCACTGACACCCTGTTTAATTACATTTTATTTTCTCATTCCAGTTTCAGTTTCTATATATATATATTTAATATCTTTCTCAACCCTAATGAAACTCAACCTATTGCAATTTTAGTCCCATTTTCTTCCCTCCTTTTCCTCTCATTGCTTAATTTCTTGAATTCGCCCCTCAATTCCTCCTTTACCCCTCCTCTCCTAAAGCTGTTTTTCTTCTCTTTGCATCCCTCTCTCCCTGACTCCTACAGATGATAACCTTGTAGCGCAGTTTCCTCAAGTTGCAGAGACAGAGAGAGAGAGAGAGAGAGAGAGAGAGAGAGAGAGAGAGAGAGAGAGCGAGAGAGAGAGAGAGAGAGAGAGAGAGAGAGAGAGAGGGAGAGAGAGAGAGAGAATAGTATGGTGAAGAGCTCAATACCTCCACCCTTAGGTTATGATGTGAACTTTCACTCTCACAGCTTGATGATTCATGGATTTTAACAGCAGTGCCATAGAGGGCTGTAAATCATTTTAAGATATTGTCTTCATAAACCTAGGCATAGCATCATGGCTCCTATGCAGTCAGAGATGCATAATGTCAGGAAACTGCTCTCAGAATATCAATAAAGTCATGTTTTGTCCAGGTGAAATACATACAGATATAAAATATCCTGCAAAGAGCTTACAGGGACTCATGAACACAACTCGACGTGTGAAATAAGCCACGTCTCCATGGTGTTTCTTGCATTTGAAACTAGACATTATCTGTGATTGTCCACATGCAAGCCTGAATGAAAGGTACATAGTGAAACAATAACAAACCACCTTTGTATGTTAAATTAGAACACTACTTTAACAACTAAAAAAGTTGTCAAATGTGACCTCTGAGACAGCTCCAGTAAGTAAAAACCTTTTTTTATTTGTTTGAGAGAGAAACTGCTCTGGAAGACATGGACAAGGCTGGCGTCATCAATGTAAACAAGAACTCCTGGGTCTTAAGATATAGTATTTTCCTATGAAGGTCGGAAAAGTACCCATTCCTGGTTGTCTAAAACACACAATAAGGATATGAGATGACAAGGTGAGAGAAAAGGGATGGCATGGCAGGGAAGGGTAAGAGAGGGTGGAGAAAGAAGAGCCAATAATTGGAAGGGACAGGGGAGGGAGGGGAGAAGAGGCGGTAAGAAGAAAACCAAGCAAAAGAGGAAAGATGTAGGGACGAAAGGGGACGAAAGAGTAAAGAAGGGAGAAAGAGGGGCTAGGTGTGTGCGTGTGTGTTTGTGTAGGTGTTTGTGTGTGTGTGTCTATGTGTGTGTGTGTGTGTGTTCTCTGAGAGTGAGAAAGAGTATGTTGTCAGACTCATTGCAGTCTCTGCTCCGTCACTGTCAGCCTGTTGTCAGTTGAAATGCTAGAATTGGCATTTCTCCTGGGACAACACGCACAGATGCGCAGACAAACACATGGTTGCTTAGACACCCAAAAACACACATACATGCAAACATGCAAAAAGAAACACAGAACATTCATCCCTGCCTGTTTTTTTTTCTCTGTAGGTGCAAAAAGAGAAAAGAGGAGGCCTCAATCAGAAATACAAATCAGCAAAGCAGAAGCTCAACTTCAACAGAATATAATTCAGCCAATGAGTGAATGTTGATTCTGCCCTGGTGGTAAATTATATAGACTTCAGTGTCCTTTGTAAAAATGAAATTCCTGCAGATTTGAATGAGTGACCAATAACAACTAACTAAAATCAACTAAGCGTTCTTAAAGAGACTTCAAATAATCCCTATGTCCCTGGTAGCTACACACACACACACACACACACACACACACACACACAAATAGGGTTTTCATGCACATTGGCGGCAGATGAAGAGAAAAATGTGTGTGTTTTTGTGTATGTGTCCATGTGTATTGTGTCTGTGCTTGCATTGTGGGTAAAAAGAACAGCTTCTTGGACAAATACAGTCTAAATAATCATCCTATCCTGGCCGTCCAGATACCAACACTGTGTCCCATGTGGCTTCATTACTGTTGCTTCTAATTAAGCAGCTCCAAATAAACACCATCTCCTGCTTTCATTTACACCAACACAGCAGCATCAACAACATTAAACTAGATATGTTTGTTGATGCCGACATGTATGGGAATACATTATATTCTGTTAATAGTCAAGGATTTAACACCATATAATGACGTATTAAATATTCCTTTTTCCCATCTGTTTACGTGTACTATATCATTTTTGCATTGGTTTACATCTCAAAAAGGTCTGGCTGGTTTGCCCTAATAAAGATTTAATTTGTTGTTAATGTGACATTTTTTAGGAATATGCATTATATTTAGTCAAAGAGTACTTTATAATAGTGTTCATAATGATGATTGATAAATTCATATTCTGCGATATATGTAACACATGGCTATAATAAATAGCAATAATTTCCACCAGCCCGGTTATGAGTTGAAAACATTATCCAATAAATTGATTAGTTAATCAAACGAAAATGACATGAATTGCATTACATCAATTTTTAATATCGATTTCATAACTTGTTAGGCAACAGCCATGCAAGTAGCTCTGTGGGCCTTACAGTATAGGCACAGAGGTGTTTCTAGCCTACGCTAATACTACCATGGAAATGGAGTACAGATCATGCATACCACGTACTGTATAAGCACTTAACAGCTGAATCGCTAAAACTGTGCCAACATTACGGACTCATGCTGGACGATAGAGCTATCCCATACCCATTAATTACCTTCATGACCACTTATGCCTCGTTTCCACCGAGTAGAGCGGGTCGGATCGGAGCGGTTCGGTCCGGGTAGTTTGGCTTTTCATTTGCCAAAAGTTGGGTAGGGTACGGTTTAAGCGCACCTAACCGCTCTGAGCCGCTCCCAATCTCAGTACTCCTCCGTAGGGGTACTAGCCGCCTGAAAGCGGTCCGAAAATGCGGAGCGACACACCCGTCATTTGATTGGTCGAAAGAATCATTTCCGCCGTGTGTAATCACCTCGGCTAGAGTGAAGAGAGTCTTGTGTGTTGGCGAAAATGTGAGCACAGCACTGTTTATTGTGTGGTGCTTTTCCTCGTCAATAAATTAATCAGTTGGTTACACTGTGTCCCACTGCTAGTCACGTAGCTGCCGCAGCCAGCGCTGTTCGCTCATGAGTTGCACCGAGCCGTTTCTGTGTGTTTTCGCCATAGTAGGCTAGTAAATACACGTTCACAACAACACGGGGGGAATAAATAAAGAAGCGGCTGGTTTGACCAAGCAAAAACGAGAGACCGCTGGCTTGACCACGGTAGAAATAATCATTTCCGCCGTGTGTAGTCACCTCGGCCAGAGTGAAGAGAGTCTTGTGTGTTGGCGAAAATGTGAGCGTAGCACTGTTTATTGTGTGGTGTTTTTCCTCGTCATTAAATGAACCAGTTGGCTACACTGTGTCCCACTGCTACGATGTCACGTAGCTGCCGCAGCCAGCACTGTTCGCTCACTGTATCAGTTGCACCGAGCCGTTTCTGTGCTCACAACAACACAGGGGGAATAAATAAAGAAGCGGCTGGTTTGACCCAGCAAAAACGAGAGACCGCTGGCTTGACCACAGCTGTTCCACGGACAGATAGTTTGACCCACATTCTGGCGGCGGCTATCGCAGTCCAGCCGAAACCCCGCCCTACCCGTAAAGGTAGGGTAATAAACCCCGCCCTACCAGTAAAGGTAGGGTCGGCGGTGGAAACAACACCGAGATTCTTAAAAGTGAGCTGTCCCGCTCTGAGCCGCTCCGATCCGACCCGCTCTACTCGGTGGAAATGAGGCATAATGCCTCGTTTCCACCGAGTAGAGCGGGTCGGATCGGAGCGGTTCGGTCCGGGTAGTTTGGCTTTTCATTTGCCAAAAGTTGGGTAGGGTACGGTTTAAGCGCACCTAACCGCTCTGAGCCGCTCCCAATCTCAGTACTCCTCCGTAGGGGTACTAGCCGCCTGAAAGCGGTCCGAAAATGCGGAGCGACACACCCGTCATTTGATTGGTCGAAAGAATCATTTCCGCCGTGTGTAATCACCTCGGCTAGAGTGAAGAGAGTCTTGTGTGTTGGCGAAAATGTGAGCACAGCACTGTTTATTGTGTGGTGCTTTTCCTCGTCAATAAATTAATCAGTTGGTTACACTGTGTCCCACTGCTAGTCACGTAGCTGCCGCAGCCAGCGCTGTTCGCTCATGAGTTGCACCGAGCCGTTTCTGTGTGTTTTCGCCATAGTAGGCTAGTAAATACACGTTCACAACAACACGGGGGGAATAAATAAAGAAGCGGCTGGTTTGACCAAGCAAAAACGAGAGACCGCTGGCTTGACCACAGCTGTTCCACGGACAGATAGTTTGACCCACATTCTGGCGGCGGCTATCGCAGTCCAGCCGAAACCCCGCCCTACCCGTAAAGGTAGGGTAATAAACCCCGCCCTACCAGTAAAGGTAGGGTCGGCGGTGGAAACAACACCGAGATTCTTAAAAGTGAGCTGTCCCGCTCTGAGCCGCTCCGATCCGACCCGCTCTACTCGGTGGAAATGAGGCATTAGTGACTGTATGGATACTAGGGGAGACACAATGTATCCACATCCTCGCCTAAATCACTGGAGAACACTGGATGGGGTGTGATTTATCAGGAGCCAGCATGAGGGCAGACAACAACTGAACCCATACTCACATTAATTTTGAGTCCGCAGTGAAAAGTGTGTAATTACAAAAACAGCTGACGGTTGAGAATTCATTGAATTGGATGTGAATTACATCAGAATTGTTGGAGCAAAACACTTCATGAGGACAAAAAACACACACGCTTTTACACTAAGCGTCTGGATACATACATTTGTGTCAGTGTATTGTATTTACACTGTACATGCCCTTCTTCATTCATACTCTATGTCTGCACAGAAGTGTGTGTGTGTGTGTGTGTGTGTGTGTGTGTGTGTGTGTGTGTGTGTGTGTGTGTGTGTGTGTGTGTGTGAAATAAGGAGCAGGAGATAAAACATAAATGTATGCAGAAATCTCAACACTTCAATTTATTCCTCCATTACGGCTCAGAGTTCAACACAGTGGCAGGGGGAGAAAAGCTTTTGATTATGAAGATGTTAAAAACTAGAACACAGTGTAAACAACAGCAGACCGCCAGACTAAACTTCTGCGCCTTTTCTTTTCATCAAAACTGAATTGATTTTTTTCAGATTTGCATACAAAGACATTTGGCTACAAAACGCTTGGAATGTGCAAATGTTTGAGGCGTTTGTTGAAAGACTGCAGTGTTGCATTTTTTTTTCACTCAGAGTTTGTCTTCCCTAAAGTGTGCGGGTTGATAATGTCAGATGAGCTGCAGAGTCAGTGAAATCCATCCATCCATCCATCTTCTACCGCTTGTCCCTTTGGGGGTCGCGGGGGGGCTGGAGCCAATCCCAGCTGCATTGGGCGAGGGCAGGGTACACCCTGGACAGTTCGCCAGTCCATCGCAGGGCCACATATAGGGACAGACAACCATTCACACTCACATTCACACCTATGGTCAATTTATAGAATCCAATCAACCTATCCCCATTGCATGTTTTTTGGAGGTGGGAGGAAGCCGGAGTACCCGGAGAGAACCCACGCGTACACAGGGAGAACATGCAAACTCCACACAGAAAGGCCCCGGGCAACCCGGGATTTGAACCCAGAACCTTCTTGCTGTGAGGCGACTGTGCTAACCACTGCACCACCGTGCCGCCACCGAGTCAGTGAAAAGCTGTGAAAAAACACTTCATAACCCAGTGACTAAAGGACACCTCGCCTCTCTCAAATCTCCATCTTTTCCCCACCTTTACCCATTTCCAGCAGTTTACCCTTTAGCACCCTGGTAAGAAAACAGCATCTTGTATCCTCCTTTGAAGTCAGAGAAGACTGGCGTGCTGGAGATAAAGGGGGAGAAGAAGACAGTATCTAATTGTACAGAGTTTGAAGTGAAAGCACTGTCGCCTCACAATTTGAGCTACTAGTTCTGTGAGTGCTGATTCTTCAGTGACAATTATATGGAGCTGACAAGTTGATTGGAGTGTTGTTTGTTCACTCATGTAGTTTTGAGTATTTTCTCCCAGAGCCACTTATCAACTCTATTAAAATATTCATCACAGGGGCACTCCGGTGGCTTAGTGGATATAGCGTAACATGGTCGCGGGTTCAAATCCGACCCGTGGACCTTTACTGCATGTCATCCCCCCTCTCTCTCTTTTTCCACATTTCAACTCTGTACTATCCAATAAAGCTTGAAAATGCCAAAAAGATCATCTTAAAAAAAATTAAAAAATAAAATCTTCAACACCCTCTAAAAGGGCTTATATAATCATATTAATCAAATATTCAAAAATAACACTGTTTAATTTCATGTGATTTAATATGGACTGTATGTGGACTGGATATTTTGACATTTTGAATTTCAAGTTATTTGTCATCAACCCACACTTAAAAAACATTCTAATAACAGTAGAAAATATTTGATTTACCTGCAGCTTCCGGTAGCCTTACTTATTGTTTTTTTGTAATAACAAACCCTAACAAGGTTTACCATCAGTCAAATCTGAAACGTGAATTAATAGATGAATTCACTCAATGTATGTTTATGTGCAAGCTCATTGTATTTGTATAAAAATGTTTGCCTTTGAGACTCATTAGGAAAGTGTTCCAGTAACAGCTGTACTGATACACACAAACAAATACAAAAATAAATGAAAATGTTCAGGTGGTAATGAACATGTACGTATGAAGTCTCCCAATTAACAGCAAAACAATGGAAAATGTGGAGGACAGAAATACAACTGTTGCTTTTTGTTTCGGAGTCTTTATGTGTTATTTGGAAGACGTTATTGACACTCATTGAAAATTCATGGGCGTGAATTAACGAGCGCACAAAGTGCCACCTCCAACAGATTAGCATACTGCCATATCGGCGGGTTGTGTGTGTGTGTGAGAGAGAAATATTACTAACTCATTAACAGCACATCAGCTCCAAGCTGCTTCTAAAGAAAATATTCAAATGACATCTATGCTCACATCAAAAAACAGTGAATACATTTTGGTACATGTATATTAAATGTATATTGGTCTGGGTACTATAGTATAATTCCTTTTTTCATTGATATCAAAATTGAAAAAACGGAAAACTTCTGTTGGTTTCAAACCAATAACGGACTAAATTGGTTTTTTCGTCTGAATCTAAAAACAAACAGAACTGCCCAAAGTGCTCCGTTTTTCGTTTTTGCCGATACCTTTGAGCCATTTTCGATTTGAATTGAAGAAGGAAATGACTGCCAGCTGATTCCTTTTTTGATTTTGTGCTCTAAACGAAAAACGAAGTCACGTGGTGTCAAACAGGAAGGAGGTCCTGTGTCATGGCCGCTGTCAAATTGTGTCCTTCAAAATAAGAGCATTGCTATCTGATGTGTGGAAAACGTTTTTTTTTTTTTTAAATAATGAAGAATACAGAGCTTTATTTACAGTTTAATATATAGATAGGCTGTTGTCAAATAGTTATTTATTGTTGGCTATATGATGCAGTATAACCAATTGCTAACCCATTGTGTAATGTAAAAGAAAAAAAAAGACTTAGGAATCAAACAGATAAACAGTCATGAGAGGATTTTTTTTTATTGATGCTGCTCACCTCTCTGCTCACCTCTCTTTAACTACATTTGTTGACCCAAACAGACGGAAAATTATTTAATTGAACACACACACAAATAGGCCTAATATCTTCATTTGTGTTAACATTTCCATACAATACAATTATTGAACACATACAGGCCTACTGGTAGAAGCAAAGCTCTGGTAACAAGAATGAGCAGAAAGAACAGTAGGTTGTGAATTGTCCTTTACTATTAAGTCCACAACTCAACTCAACTCAGTGACAGTGTGGTATTCATGGTGCAGAATATGATGGTCTAGGCCTACTAGACAGCTTGAGTCTGGTTGGTAGGATTGTTATTTTTTTAAGGTGAATAATCAACCCAGTCTTACAGTGAAATGTGTTCTAACTACGTTGACCCACAGCACATTAATTTAAATTGTAGGCTAAGAAAAATACTTGATAATCTCATGATTGCAGGGCTGTTTTTGTGAAACTATTATTAATTGAGCTGTGGGCCACCATATTAGTAAACACTTCACTGTGAGACCAGGATGAAACCTTATAGGCCTATATAAACTTATATACTATCTATGGTTGAAACATTTGATCTATTGAAATCAGTTGATAAATAAGAGAACAGCGCCCTCTAGGGTCACACATTCTGATGGGTCACAGTTTGCAGTGCAGCGGAGCTGATCCGGAGCCTTGGCTGGAGCCTTCGTCTTCACCAGCAGAGGGCGCTCTAGGCATTACACTTGGCTGGATCGCGCCCGGCCTGCGAGGTAGTCAGTTCATGACGAGCCCATGGACGAGCCAAGCCAATGCCAAGAAGAGAGCGATCATTAATATGCACTGTGTTAATGTTTCCATCCACAGGTAAGCTGGTTAGATATGATACCCTGACTAGTGTATTAGAGCTTAGACTTGTACTTGTGGCATTAGTAAACATTGAATTTGACCCCGTGTGATGTATGTGTATTCGCCATTATTTACGATCGCGGGCGCCGATAGCAATGACACGGCTAATTATTAAGCTAGGCATGTCCTGTGTGGGGCCAAGACGAGTGTAATAACTATTCCTATCTATGTATGTTTGTAGCATGGGAGGGATGACTGACTGTTCTGAAGCGTGATGAACCGGTTAAATGTGTCGGGAGACGGAATAAGACGTTTGTATTGATGAATAGCCGAGCTAATCCCTGATAGCATGCTAATGCCCATAGCCATTGACGCATCCCTCCCCGTCACGACAGTTAGGAGCAGTAGAGGTGTTTTGAGAATTGTACTATAGCCCATGTTTAATTAAATGCTTTTGCTTTAGTTTCTTTGAGAGTATTGTGAGAATAATATAGGTCTGGTGCTGACTATGGGTTAAAGAAGAGTTATATTTGGTTAAGGCAGTGCTTAGGTATAATTCATAAAGGTTTAACAACAGTAAAGCAGCAATGATATACAGTGAATAAAATGAGTAATAAGACCGGGTTATACAGTTATTGAGTTTGGAGTAATATGGTGCTAATGTTATTTTGATGCTCTATGTCATTTGAGTTGATGCATTATGCTTATCTTTACTTGTGTTTAAAGAAGTAATTATGCACTTAATTTAAGAGACAGTATTTTCATATAGCTGAGGTTAAATGCTAATACTTACCCGTGGGCCCTGTAATTGTAAAGTGAACATGTATTGTATTGAACATGTAAGTGCCTAGCATGGGTATTTAGACTAGTAACTGTTGAAGAGATACTGAGTATTGTGCTAAGAGTCCCAGGTCTAGTGCAAGTGTATATGATTATTGTGTTTTATAAGGTGTATTGTTATTGAGAGCATGTGTTTTGAGATGTATAAGAGTGTTTCATATAGGCCAGTAGCGCCGAGGTGCTATATACAGCATATGACGGGCCTATATACGCTAACAAGAGAGCGATCATTAATGTGAACTGTGTTTATGTTTCCACACACAGTAAGTTAGGTTATACAAATGTTTGCATGTTGTTTGTACTTCTGGGATAACTCATTTGTTCAACTTCTGACCTATACCATCTGCTTTTCCACAGCACTTCAACTATGAAGGCAGATGAGCGGAAGCTAGACCCGTCATTTGACTCTGCTTCCGCACAGACTGGACTGATCTTGTGCCGCTAACTTTACACAAACGGACTGATTGCAAGCAGCTGAGTAAAGTCGCTGACTTCACTCAAGAGGAAGAGTTTGTCAGTCTGAATGATCACAGAACAGCAGAAAACAGAGAGCCGAAAAAAAACTCTTACTGCAAATAAGGAGAGAGTGGAATGTTGTCAGAAAATTGGGCTACTGAATTGATTAATTTATTTTACAGATCGTTCTCGCAATGCGTAACGTGACATTATAAAGCAATTAAAGGTTGAACTCGGATTTAAACAGTACACAATTTAGCCTGGTTGATAATCCTACACTTAAGAATCTGATTTAAGTCTGACACTGTCCCCTAATGAATAGTATAGCCTATCAAAATTAATACAATTTAGATTTTGATGTAGGCCAGTAGCCCTTTATTTGCATCTTATAAATACCATTAAAATAAATAGCCTAGATACAAAACCTGTAGTCTGTATTTTCCGGAAAAATATGAATCTACTGTGAAAAGCTTAACATGCGAGTCTGCAGCGATGTCCGAACTATGACAGCTGTCACCTGTCACGTCCCAACTGTAATCGCTACTGATGAAAAGAAAGAAGCCTGCAGTGAAATAATGTTGCAACCTGTGATTTTATAGAACGCTTTATTAAGAGCCAGTGTGTGTAGATCGCCAGGTAAAATCATTTGAGGTGAGAGCATAGAGTGGCAAACAAGCAACTATGTGACGAAAAGCCGCAGCGCGATGTTACAGTTCACTCTAATGTAAGTCTTATGTCACGGCTTCGTTTTGTTCATTAACGAGTTTTCAGTATCACGAAAGGTGGCTCTCTTTGTACCTGGCTAGATCACCGTGGTAACAGAGGCTGCACGGCTAACCTGCCCAGACCAGTTTTTGTTTCAGAGTTTCATCTTAAATTCGGCTCTTATAGCGCTGCCCTTTAAGGAAACTACACATTTTGAAATCCCGCGGAACTGACAATATTGTCTGAGCGATACTTCTCATTGAGTAAACTCGTTAAATCAGTAAACTTATTGATCAGTAATATAATGAACGAAACGAAACCGTGACATAAGGCTTACAGCAGAGTGAACTGTAACATTGCGCTGGGGCTTTTTACCACATAGTTATTGATGCAGAAAATGTAAAATAGCCTAGACCTACTGTATGCAGCGCTACTCTATGCTCTCACCTCAAATGATTTTACCTGGCGATCTACACACACTGGCTCTTAATAAAGTGTTCTATAAAATCACAGGTTGCAACATTATTTCACTGTAGGCTTCTTTCTTTTCATCAGTAGCGATTACAGTTGGGACGTGACAGGTGACAGCTGTCACAGTTCGGACATCGCTGCAGACTCGCGTTAAGCTTCTCACAGTAGATTCATATTTGTCCGAAAAGATTGTTTAATGTAGGCCTATTGGTATTTGTAAGATTCAAATAAAAGGCTAATAGTCTAAATCAAAATTGTATTCATTATGATGTGGCCCAAAACTAAATAGATTTTCCATAGGCTATTCATTTGGGGACAGTGTCAGACTTAAATTACATTCTTAAAGGTACAACGAGTAAGTCGGCACGTTGGCGACACCTTTGAAGAAAAGCGGTAGTATTTTTACGACGCCAGCTGTCGTGAAGCTGTTTTCTAGCTTGTGCATGGCGTGCAAGATTCAAATAATCAGGAAGCAATATGGTGCATGTCCGTGTGTTGAAAGTGTGAGGGCACCGGACTCTTTTCGGCTCGGTGAGAGTGGTTAGTGACACAGCATCAACTAATGCCAGTAAGACGTGCTAAACACACCTGATTGCAATGAGTTGATGATGCATTGTCACCTCTCATGGAGCTGAACGAGTCCGTCTCCTAACACAAAGCGAATGAACGAGAGATGGCAGTTAGTCAGTATGGATCACGATGAGGTAATGTGTTTATGTTGTTGTAAATAATGACTATTTCAGATGAATAATGGTCATCTGATGATGCTGGTGAGGCAAAGTAAACTTTGTTTTAGTAGACTACCGCTCATTCATTTAGTAGTAAACACTGCAGTCCATGCTGCAGTCTAGGTTCACTCCGTGAAATTGTATACACGTTGCTTGGCAACGCCCGCCTATCACTCTCCCTTTTAGCTTTTCTTCATTGCATTTTCTTTTTTTTCTTTGATGGTTCAGCCCCGTTATCAGTCATTATGACGACAAATAACTGTCTCAAACAAGGCTCGCTCCCCTTCTAGGGTGACCAGATCGCATTTCCATTACTTTTCACACGTCCCGCAAATTGAGACGTTGTCCCGCATTGTTATTGAGAGTGAGCCCCCCTTTTTAAATGCGTGTTTTATAATCTGGCATTTATCCGATAGCTGTGTGGAGACAGCAGTCTCCGTTTGTCTGTGTGAGTGTGCGTCTCTCCGTTTGTCTCTGTGTGTGTATCGCGCTGTCGGGGGCTGCTGGGCTCATTGGGCTCTGTGAAGGTGCTGCCTGCTTCAGCGTTTACCTTTCTGTTACTTCAAAATAAAAGCCAACTCACGTTTGTCAAGTGAAATGCTAATGTGAAGCCAGTGAAATGCTTTTAATGTGAATTTGTTTAACAGTAGCTAACTTAACTGCTGCGCGCTGATCTAAAGATATTGTTTTTTTAATATAGAAAGCCGTGTCTCTGGCATTACCGGTGGTGACACGAGTTTATTTTGCTAAAAAAACGGCACTTTGTCCCGCACAAACGTAGTCTTTGTCCCACATCTGGTGAATTGGGATCTGGTCTCCCTATCCCCTTCCCTCACCTGGAGCCATAGGCTTCTCAAATCGCGTTCCTGCGCCACACTGAAATCTGCGACCAATACGGATATGTGACCATAGAGCATGCACGCGTGAACCGAAAATCGGACTGGGTGTACGACCAGATCAAATGCAGTAATAAAAACTATATAAAAACGTCTTTCTTTGCACTGATGGTCTCGTTTGCTGTTAAAGGTAATTTATGATTATGAGAGGAAACATGAGGCTGTTTAAAAGATATTTAAAAGTTACTCGTTGCCGTTTTAATTGTGGGACTATAGGCGTAGTGATATAAATATAGCAAAGTAGCTTATATATATTAGGCTAAATGGTATAGTGTTTAAATCCGAGTTCAACGTTTCATTGTTTTATAATGTCACGTTACGCACTGCGAGAACGATCGGCAAGATAAATAAATAATTTCCATGCTGGCAGCATTCCACTCTCCTTATTTGCAGTAAGAGTTTTTTTCGGCTCTGTTTTCTGCTGTAATAATTCAGACTGACAAACTCTTCCTCTTGAATGAAGTTGGCGACACACTTTTGTTTTACTCAGCTGCTTACAATCAGTACGTTTGTGTAAAGTTAGCGGCACAAGATCAGTCCATTCTGTGCGGATATACGCCAACAAGAGAGTGATCATTAATGTGAAGTTGTGAACTGTGTTTATGTTTCCACCCACAGTAAGATAGTTTTTTACAAATGTCAATCCATTGTACAGTGAGCAGCTTTGGTCAATCCTTAAATATTACCTATCATGGGTATACTATAATATCACTAAATTGAATCTAAAATTTGTTTCCATCCCTTAGCATATGCAATGGCCCTGGTGGACTCTCTGAGGGAGGGACATGCCAGAAGATCCCATGAGAGAGCAGAGCTGGTTCTCCATCTCCACTGCACTTGCTGCTCTTCCACATCCTGTGAGAAGATCTCTACAGATGGACCAGCCTGGGACTCTCCTGGAACTCGCTTGGCTGTCACAGCTTCACACAGCACATTATTAGTCTGACTCACACATGTAGCCCTCTCACTCAATTCTGGTTTGACTAAATAACTTTTATAGAATGTCCCTTTAACATATAAACGTTACTGCATGGGTTGTGAAATGGTGAGAGCTACGAAATATATTTTCTGGAATGATGTACACTTAACACAACTTAAGGATGACTCTGGCTAAGATGCCAAGAGGCCTGGTTAGTTTATTAATGTAACTATACTGGCAATGAGCATTGATTTCCCATGCAGTGTATTTCAATGATAACTATAGCCCTTATTCAATATGAAACAATACAATCAACATGACAAAAAAACATTGGAAAGACAAGATTTGAGAGCAATATTAATCCGTTTTATTTCTAAACAATATAACTCAGCTCTCTTTTTCCCTTTGATTTAGATTGACTCATGAACACATGAAAACACAGCTTTATAACCCTATACTAATACCCCGGGGTTTTTGAAAGGTTCAGTTACTGGTACCAGTGTTGGCGCGCTTGTTGGAGCTCATACAGAAATCCTCTTCAAAAGAAAAGTCCATATACTCACACCCGAATCAGGCAAAAAAGACACGGTAAACTCCTTGAAAAGGCAACCTCTTCCAAGAGGCAGCTACACGATCAGGAACCTGTCTCGATGCTCGGTCCAACCGGTCCAACACCAACTCCTCTGCTGCAGCACGTGGCAAAGTCCGTCCTTGTCCTGGCTTCTCCCGTACACGGAGTTGGTTATGCTAACCGCTAGCAAAACAGTCCCGCACTCGTGGTCAGCTTGCGTTAGCCCCTTAGCAAAAAGCCACACTTCTAAAACACGCTCGTTTACACTTTTAACAAAATAAACAAACCCTCACGCAAATGCCCGGTTGCAACTGGTAAATAGTATAACTGTTCTTCAAGTTAACTTTAAGTTTTCTCCGCATAACATAGTCTCTTCAGTTTCTTCTCGCAGCTTCTTTTTTCTCTCATCCACGGACAAAACTTTTTTGTATCTCCCGCCCCTCTGACAATCCGACAGGTTAATCCACAATGGCAGATACAATGATTGACACCTGCCTGAACAAATCCAAACCCATAAAAATAAACTGAGGGGTTCAAGGGCTCTTTAAAACATAGGACGTTTCTAAATCTAACACAAACTTCCCCAAATTAACCAGATACATGTCAACAATATCATTACCATTTCAGGCCCACATTAGTGACAATTTAGCATAAACTGTACATGTAGGAAAACCTCATTTAATCAAATTAAAAGGGCGCTACACTCTCCCCCCACCAAAAATGGGCATGCCCTCATGACATGTAATAAAAAGATCACATCTGTTTTTACTTGAAGACTTCCAACCATTCACATTTAACTTATCCACTTGTAAAAAGTGCTTATGTACCTTACAATAGGACGTAAATGCAAACAACATTTCACGTCATTAACCTTTGCTAAGGCAGTACTATGTGTTTTAACTGCTACTGAGGTTGGGCTGCCCAACGAGTCATAGGTCAGTCTGGTTGGTGCTTTTCTTTGTCTTTGAGGTCTTGTTGACTCGTCTGAGTTTTCTGTTACACTGTCTCTTTCCTCAGTTGCTTCATCTGAACTTTCAGCAACTCTTCCTTGTTCCGAGCATTCTCTCTCCTCTTCTGCTGCATTTACCTCAGCTGTTTCCTCTTCCATTTCTGAACTATCTTTGAAGGCAGCTAGGCCCAAATCAAGACTGGAAGGCTCTGACTGCTCATCATTGCAGGGCTCTGGTTCCTGTGTCACTTGTGATTGATGATAGTCATACCATATCCCCACTTCATCATCTTCTGAATCAGAGACAGACTCCGTCTTGTCGTTCTGCTCAGGAATTTTTAAGCAACAGGGGTCACAATTGTCAGTTCTCTTTGCTTTGAGGCGTTTGCTGAATCTCCTTTTAGGTTTGAGTGCCTCCTTGCACTTTTCAGGCTGCAGGTTCACCTCTTGACCAATAGGCAGAATGTGATTTCTGTGCAGTACTTTCACAGGACCATTCCCACTTTCTGGCTTCAACTTGAACACTGGCAAATCAGGCATCTGACTCTCCACAAGGTAAGGAGTATCTTTCCATCGGTCAGCCAGCTTGTTCTTTCCTTGAAGCCCCAGGTTTCGGATTAACACTCTATCACCAGAGAGTAAAGGACAGAAGCGAACTCTTTGATCATAGCATTTCTTGTTGCCTTCATTTTTCTTCTCTGCCTTACTCTCAGCCAGCTGATAGGCAGCTTGCAGCTCACGTCTCATGTTTTTCACATATCTCAAGTAGGATTTGGTTGAGGTACCGTCACTTGAGACTCCGAATGCAACGTCTACTGGCAACCTTGCTTCTCGTCCAAACATCAAAAGATATGGAGTGTGGCCGGTTGACTCGTTGACCGTACAATTGTAGGCATGCACAAGATGACTGAGGTGTCGACTCCATTTACTTTTGTCTTGAGGATTGAGGGTTCCAAGCATGTTCAATAGCGTTCTATTGAATCGCTCAGGCTGTGGGTCACCTTGAGGGTGGTATGGAGTAGTTCTGGATTTCTTAATGCCAAGCATGCTCAATAGTTCATGAATCAGTTGACTCTCAAAGTCTCTGCCTTGATCTGAATGCACTCTCTTTGGTAGACCATAGTGGACAAAGTACTGTTCCCACAGAACCTTAGCTACAGTTGAGGCCTTTTGATCCTTTGTTGCAAAAGCTTGAGCATATCGAGTGTAGTGATCTGTGACTACAAGCACATTGCAGATGTTTCTAGAATCGGGCTCAATCGAAAGAAAATCCATACACACGAGATCCATAGGTCCATCACTTTGCATATGAGACAACTCGGCAGCTCTCTTGGGCAGTGTCTTTCTTTGAATACACCTGGGACAGTTTTTACAATACTTTTCAATCTGTACTTTCATGCGAGGCCAATAAAACCTCTCTCGTATCAGGCCATAGGTTTTGTCAAACCCGAGGTGACCAGATTGATCATGCAAAGACTTGAGCACACCTTCTCTGAACTCTTCTGGGAGTAACATTTGCTGGCGAAGTGGTTTGTTTGGGGGATTACTTTCTCTATACAACACAGAGTCTTTTAACTTGAGCTTTTCCCACTCTTTAAGCAGCAATGACACATCAGGATGTTTCCCTTTGTTAGCAATGTCAACACTGTTTTGCATTACAGCACGCCACACTTCTCCAATGCAGAGGTCTTTCTGCTGAGAATGTGAGATGTCTGCCGAGTTCATTTTGGGCAGCTGTTGACTGCTCAAAAGAGACAAGTTGCAATAGGCTCTGGGTACAGCATATTTGGATGAGCCCATGAGATCTATAGCTCTGCGGTGGCGATGGCGAGGTGTTCTCATTTCTACCATGTGACAGACAGCTTGGACTGTGGATGCAGGCAAGGTTTTGTCCTCATGAGAAGTATTGTCGTGTGCATGGGGTCGCCTTGATAATGCATCCGCATCAATGTTTTGTTTCCCAGGGCGATACTTCAGGCTGAAGTCATATGTTGACAGTTCCGCCAACCACCGATGCCCTGCTGCATCCAACTTTGCTGTAGTTAACACGTAAGTTAACGGATTGTTGTCTGTATGGACCTCAAACTTCACTCCATAGAGATAATCATGTAGCTTGTTGGTGACAGCCCATTTCAACGCCAAAAACTCAAGCTTATGAGTGGGATAATTTTTCTCTGCTGGTGCGAGACTTCTACTGACAAAAGCAACTGGACGCAAACCCTGTCCTTGATTCTGATAGAGGACACCTCCCAAACCTTCTCTGCTTGCGTCAACATGCAAGACATAAGGCAGCCTGGAGTCAGCAATTGCCAGGACAGGCGCTTCTGTGAGACTTTTCTTTAACGTCTCAAAGGCTTTCTCACAGTTTTCGTCCCATCTAGACCCAAATGGCTCTGAGGAGTGGTACCACTCTTTCGTTTGGGAATCAGAGTTTTGTTTTCCTTTCTCTTTGACATTCTTTACTTTCTCTTTTGGTCTTCCAGCTACAATGCACCCCTGCAACAACTGGTTCAGGGGATGGCAAACTCTGGAGAAGTCTTTAACAAACCTTCTGTAATATCCACAGAAACCAAGGAAAGAGCGAAGAGCTGTAATGTTCACTGGGCGTGGCCATGATCCCACAGCTTCAATCTTTGAAGGGTCTGTAGCAATGCCATTGCTAGACACAACGTGGCCAAGGTAAGTTACAGAGGGGCAGCAGAACTGGCATTTATCCAAAGATAATTTTAGTCCTTCCTCCTTCAATCTGTCAAGCACTTTAAGAAGGCGCTGCTCATGTTCCTCCAACGTTTTCCCAAAAACGATTACATCATCGAGATACACCAGGACTTCCAGTAGATTCATATCACCAACGGTCCTCTCCATGACACGTTGAAATGTTGCCGGTGCTCCACAAACTCCTTGCGGCATCCGTTCAAACTGATAAAATCCTGCTGGGCATGTGAATGCCGTCTTTTCCTTGTCAGCATCACTCATAGGGATCTGATAATAGCCACTTCTGAGATCAAGCACGCTGAACCATTGGCTACCACTGAGGCAGGACAGAGCATCTTCAATGCGCGGGACTGTGTATTGGTCTGGAATCGTTCTCCGGTTCAACATCCTGTAGTCCACACACATGCGTATGGTTCCATTTTTCTTGCGAACCACAACTATTGGTGAAGCGTAAGGGCTTCTGGAGTCTGAAATGATTCCAGCTTCTTTGAGCTCCTTCAGATGTTTCCTCACATCTTCCAAATCACCAGGGGGTAAGCGCCTTGAACGTTCTCTGAAGGGTCTCTCATCTGTCACACGAATGCTGTGTTGTGCACTTTTCGCGCAGCCAACATCAAACTCACTGCACGAGAAAGCTTCTTTTCTCTCTATCATTTTTTTACACAGTCTGTCCTTCCACTCAGAAGACACAGGGGAGTCCCCAAAGTTGAAAGAAGACGGTGAGAGTTGTGCTGTGGACGGCTTCGGCTCTTCATTTTTAGGGACTGTACTTATTACATCCACTGCAAACAGGTGAGCAATTGGAGTTCCACGTTTCAATGTCACATGATGGCTAGACACATTTCTCAGGGTGACTGTGATGCGACGGCAATGGACAGCGGTCGACTTTTCAACAACAGGCATCACCAACAGCTCTTCAGGGAAACAACCCTCCTCTGGACGGTCTATAAGAACAGCTTGATTAGTGAGACCTCCAGGGAACTTTGGTATGCCAACAACTGTTGCAACTCCACCCGGTGGCAGAGTAAAAGGCTTGCCTCGTGTGAACCAGACTGTTCCTCTCTTTGACTCAGCTGAGTCTTCTGTGGTTTCTTGAAACTTCTCATAAGCTTCTTTTATTACTGGGTGCACAGAGACCGAGCTTAGGAAATTGTTTCCATCTCTTGTTTTGCAGTGATTAAATAATCTTCTAACTGTAGAGGTGTTTGTGCCCACCAGAATGGAAACTTCACCCTTCACGACCGGATCTGGACACACTAACACAAGTGTCTCTGATGTCTCAGCAACTCCAACTACATCTCCATTAAACTCAAGTTTCACACACATGTAGCCATCATAGGGATACTTGTCCACACTAAGGCCCCAAATCTCAAGATCCTCGATAGGGGTCAAAGGCAGGTGCTTCAGATACCTGTCGTAAAAGGAGCGATACAGCAGGGTTACTTGAGACCCGCTATCCAGTAAAGCTTTAGCATAAATGCCCTCAATTTGTACGGTGACAACAGAGCTAGGTCCTATTAAACCCTCTGGCAGTTGAGCCTTCTTTTCTTTTAGCGGTTCACACTTTGTGGAACGTATGTTCTCTGGAGCCACAGGTCGTTCCTTTACTGAGCTCCTGTGAAGTTTCCCGCTGGCTGTCTTGTTCTCAAGAGCCGCGTGTTTACTTTTCTTAGGTTCTCTGGGTTTTGGCACTCTCGACTGAAATGTCCATCTTCTCCACACCTATAGCAAAAAACATCAGCATTATGCTGGGCTTTGGGA
This sequence comes from Hyperoplus immaculatus, assembly GCA_949357725.1. Classification (NCBI taxonomy): domain Eukaryota; kingdom Metazoa; phylum Chordata; class Actinopteri; order Uranoscopiformes; family Ammodytidae; genus Hyperoplus; species Hyperoplus immaculatus. Next base: position 19,784,690 of record OX442353.1, on the reverse strand, counting down.
ACCCTCTCCCTTTGACGAGCATATGAGTTTCCATTTGCTTTCTGATTTTGGTTCTGGACCACATGCTGTGATGCACTTTCTGTTGTAGCTACAGAGGCAGAAAGCAGGCGTGCAACATCAGACTTGAGCCCTTGAAATTCTTTCCTGAGAGTCTCTATTGCAGGATCCTTCTCTGCTATGGAAGGTACTGGGGCTGGCTCTGGCTGTGCCGGTATAACGGAAGCTGTGGCGCACTCCGCACGCTTACCAAAAGCAGAAGACCCAACACTTTTCCCACTTGGTCTTCCAAGTATCATCTCCTCTTCTTCTCTTACATCACGAAGCAGCTCAGTAAAACTTGGAGGAGGCTTTAGTTTGTAAGTCACTCTTATGCGAAGGGCGACGAGGTCATGAGACAGAGCGCCTTTTGCAACTTGTTCTATGCGTGCTCGGTTCATTTCAACCACTTCAATTCCCCCTTTACGATGGACTGCATGCAACAGCTTGTCTAGTCTGAGTAAGTATGCGGACAGTTTCTCACCTTCTTGCTGGAATGTGTTGCGGAACTTTACCAAAAGATCAGGTGCGCTGTCTGTGGTTCCAAAAGCTGTTTCCAGAGCTTTGAGATAATCATTTGCCGTTGCATAGGAATTGGTGACTTTCAACCCCCGGACAATGTCTCCTGCTGGCCCTTTAATACTCTCAGCTACTCGCTGTCTCTTAACAATATCAGAACACTGCCACTCAGCCAGCATATGGGCTGTCTGTTCCGCCCAGGCTTCATACTCCTCTTCTTCATTTGGAGTGGGTTTAATACCTGAGAACACACGGAGCTTACGATAGCTTCGTCCATCTGCGGGCGTGGCTTGACATTTTTCAACTAGTGAAGAGATGGCATTCACAAGCTCTGTGTTCAAATCTGGAGTTGTGTTTGGGGCAGGAGTATGGCTAAGCAAACTTGTGACATCCGTTAAAGACTTCCCCTCATTTGCTAGGAATGACAGCAGCTTTGACTGGAAGCCTGCTTCCTCCCCAGGAACGTGGTGACTTTGGGTCTCACTGACGTTAACTAGCCAAGGTCCCATTTCATCTCCAGGCACTAACTGTTCAGGTATGTCAGTCTTAGTCACGTCATTTGTTGTTTCAACTAAAACAAATTGGCTTTGACCAGAGTGTTCTGAACACCGTCCCCTTATTTTACAACGACCAAAAATCTTGATCCCATCCAGTACATAGTAAATTTTCTCATCAGTGTCTTCAAAAGAAACACCACTAAGCACGATGGCTTTTCTTACATCAATACCTTTGGGTTCACACCATTTGGTTATCTGTTCTGACTCCATGTTTCTTTAGCTTTACACACAAATGTACATGAAACACACTTTAATGGCTATAGTTACTTCACTTAGCAGTGACCTTTTTTTTCTCAAAAAAAATATGCTCAAAATACACAGTATACAAATCCCGGACGAGCCCCCACGTGTAGCCCTCTCACTCAATTCTGGTTTGACTAAATAACTTTTATAGAATGTCCCTTTAACATATAAACGTTACTGCATGGGTTGTGAAATGGTGAGAGCTACGAAATATATTTTCTGGAATGATGTACACTTAACACAACTTAAGGATGACTCTGGCTAAGATGCCAAGAGGCCTGGTTAGTTTATTAATGTAACTATACTGGCAATGAGCATTGATTTCCCATGCAGTGTATTTCAATGATAACTATAGCCCTTATTCAATATGAAACAATACAATCAACATGACAAAAAAACATTGGAAAGACAAGATTTGAGAGCAATATTAATCCGTTTTATTTCTAAACAATATAACTCAGCTCTCTTTTTCCCTTTGATTTAGATTGACTCATGAACACATGAAAACACAGCTTTATAACCCTATACTAATACCCCGGGGTTTTTGAAAGGTTCAGTTACTGGTACCAGTGTTGGCGCGCTTGTTGGAGCTCATACAGAAATCCTCTTCAAAAGAAAAGTCCATATACTCACACCCGAATCAGGCAAAAAAGACACGGTAAACTCCTTGAAAAGGCAACCTCTTCCAAGAGGCAGCTACACGATCAGGAACCTGTCTCGATGCTCGGTCCAACCGGTCCAACACCAACTCCTCTGCTGCAGCACGTGGCAAAGTCCGTCCTTGTCCTGGCTTCTCCCGTACACGGAGTTGGTTATGCTAACCGCTAGCAAAACAGTCCCGCACTCGTGGTCAGCTTGCGTTAGCCCCTTAGCAAAAAGCCACACTTCTAAAACACGCTCGTTTACACTTTTAACAAAATAAACAAACCCTCACGCAAATGCCCGGTTGCAACTGGTAAATAGTATAACTGTTCTTCAAGTTAACTTTAAGTTTTCTCCGCATAACATAGTCTCTTCAGTTTCTTCTCGCAGCTTCTTTTTTCTCTCATCCACGGACAAAACTTTTTTGTATCTCCCGCCCCTCTGACAATCCGACAGGTTAATCCACAATGGCAGATACAATGATTGACACCTGCCTGAACAAATCCAAACCCATAAAAATAAACTGAGGGGTTCAAGGGCTCTTTAAAACATAGGACGTTTCTAAATCTAACACAAACTTCCCCAAATTAACCAGATACATGTCAACAATATCATTACCATTTCAGGCCCACATTAGTGACAATTTAGCATAAACTGTACATGTAGGAAAACCTCATTTAATCAAATTAAAAGGGCGCTACACACATACTAATTGGTTTCCAGTTTTCAGATTGTGATTGTGATTATTAAGTCTAGACAAAGTCAGATCAGTTCTCAATTCATACAGTGGCTTGCAAAAGTATTCATACCCCTTAAACTTTTCCACATTTTGTCACGTAACAACCACATACGTACATTTATTTTGTTGGGATTTTATGTGATAGACCAACACAAAGAGGAGCATAATTGTGATGCTGAATCTGACGTTGAGCTATTTTTCAAAGAAGAATGGGCAAAAAATGTCAGTCTGTAGATTTGCAAAGGTGGTAAAGACATAACCCAATAGACTTGGAGCTGTAATTGCAGCGATAGGTGGTTCTACAACGTATTGACTCAGGGGGGTGAATACTTATGCGCACCACATTTTTCAGATTTTTATTCATAAAAAAAAAATTGAAAAACGTGTTTTATTTTCATTCCACTTCCCAATTATGCGCCACTGTGTTGGTCCATCACATGCAATCCCAATAAAATAAATGTACGTGTGATCGTAACGTGACAACATGTAGAACATCTCAAGGGGTATGAATACTTTCGCAAGCCACTGTAATCATATTGATTACAGTCAAAGAGGTGACATACTATGTCATGTTTATTTGAGACATATCAAAAAGCTCAGATAGATTTTGACGAAAATTGGGCCACACAAGGATAAGTTACTAGTTTTGTTTTATAAAGTCTTGTTCTGGCAAACGCCTGAGGATTGTGGGTATTTTTAATCTAGAGCCAGATACAAAATTGAACGTTTTCTCTTAATACAATATCTAAGGGATTGCACAGCTATACTTGGAGGTATGCTATTGTGAGTGCATTCTAGTTTTGAATTTATTAATTTGTATTTTCCATTTTGACCATATATACAGTAAATTATAGCACAATCCAAAAACAAATATTTTAAAAAGCCCCAAATTTCTGATTTCTTGGTGGGGTAAAGCTCTTACTTTGCATTTCAACTGATCGTGTGTTGATGTGATAATTGTCATTCATAAATATAAGAATACATTAAATGTTTATATTGAAATGACATGTATTAGTCTTGCTTTTGAAGCACAAAGACCTAATTATTTATGCAATATGTTAAAAATATATACATTCCAAACTGCATAAAATGGTATATAGTGTGAAACTTTGGTTGATATTAATTTATCATTGAAATGATGAATATGAAGCTTTGTAAATACGCGTTTCTTCTGGACCCATCACATAAGGTAAGCTCTTTAGCAGAACTGCCTGGGAATAGGCACACAAAATCCACAATTACACCCGATAATCTAATTAGAATTGTAGAGATATACAGGTACTGATAATATCACATAAGAAATGTGAAAGAACAAAACTTCCAAGTTGTAGGGCCGGTTTCACAGACATGGATTAAGCCTAGCCCTGGACTAAATGGAGTTTTGAATGGAGATTGTCCATTGAAAGTACAATTTAGTCCAGAACTAGGCTTAATCCGTCTGTGAAACCGGCCTGTAATGTCTCTTTTTTGCTAGTCTATATTTATTCACGAATTCAAATTGATAAATCCAACCAAGTTGGTTGGATTTAGTACCTTACTAGACCAACAAGTGTATGATTTAAAAGCAATAGCCTATTTGTGGATACATGCTGAATACTCAGAAACGAGATGATTATCTAGGTAATTGTATTGTTGTCCTTTGACATGGGATTATTAGATGAAATGTGTTTTTGGAGCCATCAACCTCTTGTCCCGTTCATTCTTGACGTTACCTGTTTAAGTGGTGAACTAGAAAGGGAATTAATAACGGAATAGCCTTTTCAATTCTTATCATCACTATACTATACACAAAGGACTTTCAACTGCATGAAAAATGACAATAGAAATACAGTAGGCTATTTTAATTCTCGTTAGGCTATAAGCATAGGTTTGTCAGCCTAATAACATATTGGCACAGCGACGTGTGTGTGTAGATGTTCAAATTGGGCTCAGATGGCATAAACAAAAATAGTAATATGACTATCACGGAACTGGCTAGATCTTATATGAACAATGAAACGGCATGAAGTTTGTCTGACCAGATATGGTGAGAAAATTTCCCTGTGCTTCAGGCTGAAAGCCATACCTCAGGATTCACACAGTGCTGGGTTTGGTCGGACTTGGCTGTCCTAAGTGACCTCATATGCAGTGACCTAATAATTGCTTATTACAGAGCTTTGCTTCTACCAGTTTTTTCAAGTAGCCTATTGTATCGAAAATACATGTTTAGGCATAATTGTGTTTGTGTGTGTGTGTTCAATTGAAAACTTTTCTGTGTGTCAGGGTCAACAAATAGCCTATATATTGTAGCGACCCAGCAGAACTATGGGGGGGATTGATGGGGAGTTGTGGGGGGAAGGAGTTGCCCTAGTTCAGCCTGATAGGCCAGTTTGGGTTATGGGGCGGGGACAGCGTGACAAGTGGGAAGTTGAGCCAAGTAGGCGCCAGTTCGGGAAATAAGGCAGAGAAGAAGACACGCTCCTACAATCGACAAATAGCTAATAAACCACGCCGCTACCAACCGCAGTTAGCTATAACCCCCTTTTGTTGTTTTGGGCACTCCTCCAACCCCGGGGTTAGCCTGTACACTAGGCGCAATAAAGCCCGGTTCTCCGGTTAAACGTCAGCTACTCTGTGTCCTCGTCATTCCGCTAGCTAGCCCCCGCGGTGTCGGGCCGTAAACGCTACACTGGTGTCAGAAGTGGGATTTCCAAGCCTCCATTCCCCTCACACGCGCGGGCTACCACCGCTAGCGGCTACCGCAGGAACGAGATGGCTGAACGAATCGGAAAGCCCGACCTCTTCAACCCATACACCCCGCCGGACACACCAATGAGGAAACCAACTGATGCAAGTCAAGTTGTGAGGAGAAAGGAAAAAAAGTCTCACTCACCACTCGCCACTCTGCTGACTGAAGTCCCCGATGTTGCAGTTCAAAGCCCCTTCCATGTTACTACGGCCAAGCCACTCGCTGTTCAGAGAGAGGTAAACAAACTACATGCATGCAGCCCGGGCTTCGGCCAACCGGACAACGATGACGTCATCACACCGAAATATCCTCAAGGTAAAGTGGTTGGCCAACCAAGTTCTATCCCAGAGTTACAAAAAGACATTACAGCTAAGATAGAAGATGAATTCATGCAGAGAATGAGCATTGCAATGGAGCGTGCCTTTGGACTTTTCCTTGATGGCTCTAAAGGCAGCATAATGTCCATGATGGGAGAATCACAAGGCTGTGTTATTAATCCACCTGAAGCAGGGAACAATGCTGGTGATAGTAAAGCCAACACTGACTATGCAAATATGGGCAACAACTATACTGGCACCTACACAGCCATAGCTAACGATGCTTATGCAACAGTTGCTAATGACAGTGATGCTAACGTTTCCGCCTACGCACCGTATTCCAAGTCTAGCTCCATGGCTACCGCTGCTAACCAACAAAGTGACCTGGTTCCGGCTCTGACTACCGCACTTACTGCTGCCTTGGTTACTCTCCAAAAACCTGCCCCAGACCCCACTCCCAGGGGCAGCCGCATAAAATTGGGACGTTATGATGGCCTCACATCTTGGGAAACCTATTACGCCCAGTTTGAGCTGCTAGCGGCCGCCAATAACTGGTCCCCGGCGGAAAGGGCTGTTCAGTTAGTTTCAGCATTGGAAGGGGAAGCAAGAAGAGTACTGTTGGATGTGACCGCAGCCGACCTAGAGAATCCACAGGCTATATTCAGGGCCTTGAAGAGGCGTTTTGGAAGCACCACCCCGGCAGTTGTGATGCGACAGAGGTTCAACGATCGAGTGCGGGAATCCGGAGAGAAGTTAGGGGTGTTCGCGGCTGAGCTGCGGTACCTCGCACAAAGGGGATTTCCCGATTTTGATGATGCGACACGCTTGGTGTTAACTAAGGAAGCCTTCATTCGTGGCCTCTTACCCCTCCCATTGCGCCAGCAAGTCCGACTCGCTGACCCACAGACATTGGAGGCAGCACTAGACAAAGCCTTGGCAGTGGAAGACATACTCACAGAAGGCTTGGACTACCAAACCAGACAGGTCTCTGTACGGCCTAAGACCCAAGCCGTTCAGTTTCCGGGACCTACCTCGTATCCAACAGGCTCCGAACGTAAAGCGATGTCACCGGACGACCGACAGAGTCAAGTCTGCTGGAAATGCCACCAAAGGGGTCACATATGGCGCCTTTGCACAGTGCCTGATTCTGCCCTGCAGGCGCCGGGAAACGCTCAGGGCTCGGTGTAAAAGGGAGCGACCCGAGCCACCCTTCGCTCCCAAAAGACAATATCACACAACCTGTTACAAAAGCGCTTCACCACCCTGTCACCCATGCTCTTCTGCCCCGTAACGCACCCACCGCCGACTGCTGTAGAGTGCCTGTGTTGGTTAATGGCCGATGGACCCGAGCCCTGCTGGATACAGGCTCAACTGCGTCGCTCCTACATCCAGACCTCCTGCCTGCCGGAACTCAAACACTAACAACAGATGTTCAACTCACCACAGTTACCGGGGAAAAGGCCCCCATGCTGGGGAGGTGGGAGGCTCTAATCGAAATAGAGACCTACTCAGCCTGCCAACCAGTCTGGGTCGCTGAAATAAAAGAGGACTGTTTATTGGGAATGGACTTTCTGTGTGCGGCAGGAATTTCACTAGACTTCAGAGCACGTACAGTAACGTTCAAAGACGGGATGACCATCCCCTTCCTGAATTATCCCCACCCCCCTGAAATGGCCAACGAGGTTGGTGAGAACGGGGATGCGGAGACACACTGGGAGGCCCCTTTTGCAGAAAGCCCTCTTCCACCGTCCGACGACAACCTCATAACCCCAGAACCAGACACACATGCCCAGTTACACCCCCATGCTGTCGTACGAACCGCAAGTGTGATCCCCAGCTCTGGGGAAGAGTCAGCAGCCGATGAAACTGTCCGGGGCATCTGGGAGAAGAATCGGGAAGGCCTAAACTCTGAGCAACAGGATAGGTTATGGAATCTCCTGTATGAGTATCGACACAGTTTTGCCACTGGCCCCAACGACGTTGGCCAAACACACTTGGTCCAGCACTTTATCAAAACAGGGGATGCCCAGCCAATCCGCCAGCGGCCTAGACGATTGCCCAAAGCCCGCCAAGCTGCTGCTGACCAGATGATACAAGAGATGAGGGATGCTGGCATTATCGAGCCATCAGAGAGCCCTTGGGTGTCACCGGTCGTAATGGCTCCTAAGAAGGACGGAAGCTCAAGGTTTTGTGTCGACTACCGGCCATTGAATGACAGAACTGTGAAGGACTCTTACCCACTGCCGCGGATAGATGAGTCCCTCGATTACGTGGCTGGTTCGGCATGGTTCTCCTCATTGGACCTCCAGAGTGGGTACTGGCAGGTGGCCATGGCCCCAGAAGACAAAGCCAAGACCGCCTTCACCACGGGACGTGGCTTGTGGCAGTTCACCACCATGCCATTCGGGCTATGCAATGCCCCGGCCACATTTGAAAGGCTGATGGAAAGGGTCCTTGTGGATATGCCCCCTGAACGCTGCCTCGTCTACCTGGATGATCTCCTTGCCCATGGACCATGTTTTGACTCAGCATTTGAGAGCCTGATGGAGGTACTGGAGCGGATTAAGCGTGCAGGCCTGAAGCTTCACCCGGGGAAGTGCAGTTTTCTTCGGCAGGAGGTCTCCTTCTTGGGCCACAGGATCAGTGGAGCTGGCATCATGACGGAGCCAGATAAAGTAGCAGCCGTCAGGGATTGGCCTACCCCCACTGACATCCACCAACTGAGATCCTTCTTAGGACTTGCATCCTATTACAGGCGTTTTGTGGCTGGGTTCTCTACTGTAGCTGCCCCCATGTTCGTCTTAATGCGCAAAGACACACCTTTCGAATGGGGACCACAACAGACTGCAGCCTTCAACAAGCTGAAACAAGCCTTATGTAAGGACCCAGTTCTGGTTGCACCTAACACAGAGTTGCCATTTATCCTTGACACGGACGCTAGCAACACAGGCCTTGGCGCTGTACTCTCGCAGCTGACCCCTGACGGAGAGCGGGTTGTTGCTTACCACAGTCGTACCTTGGATAAGCCGGAGAGGAACTATTGTGTCACACGGAAAGAACTGTTGGCGGTGATTGACGCAGTAAACCATTTCAAGCACATCCTCTGTGGCCTTCCATTCACCATTCGAACTGATCATGCTGCCTTGAAGTGGCTCATGTCCTTTAAAGAGCCTGAAGGACAAGTCGCCAGATGGATTGAACAACTCCAGGCCTTTCAGTTCACCATTCAACACAGAGCCGGTGAGAGTCACACAAATGCAGACAGCCTCTCCCGCCGACCGTGTGCCCCAGACTGTCACCACTGCAACCGCGAGGAGGAACGGGAGGCAGCTAACCTACAGATGGGGGAGGTGATCTGTCGAGCCCTATTACCCAATGATGTTAAGGGTTGGGCTGAACTGCAAACTGAGGACCCTGACCTTAAAACGGTCATGGGGTGGCTGGAAACAGGAAACCGGCCGCCCTGGGAAGACGTGGTGGCCCAGTCGGCTACGGTCAGAGGCCTGTGGTCCCAATGGCCTGGGGTGGAGCTGCAGGAAGGAGTCCTGAAGAGGTGCTGGCGTGAGCCAGCCACTGGGGAGCCACGCTGGCAGGTGGTCGTGCCAAAGGACCTCCGGGACAAAGTGCTGGAGGCACATCACGGATCCCCCGGAGTAGGCCACTTTGGGGTGACAAAGACATTGAGGCGGCTAAGGCAGGCATTCTATTGGGGCCAGAGCAGGAGGGATGTTGAGGACTACTGCCGCCGCTGCGACTCCTGTACCGCTCGTAAAGGCCCCCAAGGTCAGTCCCGTGCACCTCTACAGCAGCAACGTGTCGGGGCACCGATGGACAGGGTGGCAGTCGATGTGTTGGGCCCACTTCCCCGTACCGGTAGAGGGAACAAGTATGTGTTGGTCGCCATCGATTACTTTACGAAGTGGGTGGAAGCATACCCCCTACCTGACCAAGAAGCCACAACCGTGGCCGAAGCCTTGGTGCAAGGAATGTTCAGCCGCTTTGGAACCCCCTCGGAGCTCCACTCCGATCAAGGGCGGAATTTTGAATCGCAAGTATTCACCATAATGTGTCACCAACTGGGCATCCGGAAGACAAGAACCACCCCACTTCACCCTCAGAGCGACGGGTTGGTGGAGCGCTTCATGCGGACCCTAGGCGCCCAATTAGCCCTCACCACCGCCCCAGATCAGAGTGATTGGGACCTGCAACTACCCCTCATCCTCATGGCATGCCGCAGTGCGGTCCAAGAATCCACTGGCTGTACTCCTGCATTGTTGATGTTGGGCAGGGAGCTTAGAACGCCACCAGAGCTAGCCTACGGACGACCGCCCGATGCACCAGATGCCATGGCTGGCCCGGAGTATGCCAGGCAGTTACAGGACCGCCTGGAAACGGCTCACAGTTTCGCCAGACACCAAGCCCAGCAGGCAGGGGTTCGCCAAAAGCGATGCTACGACATGCGCGCTAAGGGGCAGGACTTCCAGGCTGGGGACCTCGCCTGGGTGTACACACCTAAGAGGGTAAAAGGTCGTTGCCCCAAGCTGGACAGCAACTGGGTTGGCCCCTGTTATGTGGTTGAGAGAGTTGGCGAGGTTGTGTATAGGGTCAAACTTGCTCCCAGAGGACGCACAGTCGTGCTGCACAGGGATAGGATGGCACCATATCGGGGGAATCAGCAGCCCGCCTTCCCCATGACACCCCCCAGGGTGCGGGCCAGGTCACCTCGCCGCAGGAGGACCCCACCGAGACAGCAACAGAATGTGCCTCCAGGAGATGAGGTGACGCCGCTTGGAGCTGTGGTGCCGAGGAACACGGCTGCAACAACAGGAGCTCCTCTGTTGGATGGTGGAGTAAGGAGGCCACAGAGAGAACGTCGACTCCCGGGTCGCTTTCAGGACTATGCTCTTCCTCAGGGACGAGGAATTAGAGGGGGGGGCCATGTAGCGACCCAGCAGAACTATGGGGGGGATTGATGGGGAGTTGTGGGGGGAAGGAGTTGCCCTAGTTCAGCCTGATAGGCCAGTTTGGGTTATGGGGCGGGGACAGCGTGACAAGTGGGAAGTTGAGCCAAGTAGGCGCCAGTTCGGGAAATAAGGCAGAGAAGAAGACACGCTCCTACAATCGACAAATAGCTAATAAACCACGCCGCTACCAACCGCAGTTAGCTATAACCCCCTTTTGTTGTTTTGGGCACTCCTCCAACCCCGGGGTTAGCCTGTACACTAGGCGCAATAAAGCCCGGTTCTCCGGTTAAACGTCAGCTACTCTGTGTCCTCGTCATTCCGCTAGCTAGCCCCCGCGGTGTCGGGCCGTAAACGCTACAATATGTAAAAAGGTAAGATGAAGGCTAGGCCTATAATAATAATAAAAAAGTCTCCTCTCCTCTCTCATTTATTTTCTTTTTTTCTTTTACAATTAAAATGAATAGGCTATAGCCAACAAAATAACATTTCATGACTTTTTATAACAGAAGCCTATCTATATCAAAATATTTATATATATATATATATGTATTTTTAGTTATATTTTATTTGATCAGCTAGCGGCATAGTTTTATTTTGAAGGACACAATTTGACAGCGGCCATGACACAGGACCTCCTTCCTGTTTGACACCACGTGACTTCGTTTTTCGTTTAGAGCACAAAATCAAAAAAGGAATCAGCTGGCAGTCATTTCCTTCTTCAATTCAAATCGAAAATGGCTCAAAGGTATCGGCAAAAACTAAAAACGGAGCACTTTGGGCAGTTCTGTTTGTTTTTCGATTCAGACAAAAAAAACAATTCAGTCCGTTATTGGTTTGAAACCAACAGAAGTTTTCCGTTTTTTCAATTTTGATAATTTAAAAAGGAATTATACTATAGTACCCAGACCTATATTCTAGTAGAAAAAAAGAGACCAATATGGTTAAATAGTGCCTGAGGGAATAAGTAATACATTTTAAATATTTCCTAAATGTTTTATGATCAAGGTTGAAATATGTTGTAATTGTCTCTATACTTCAAGAGTGACAATATGTCAGAGTGGCGTTTAGAAGTGTAACAGCTTTCTTTGAGCAAAAATATTTGGCTAATTCAGAAAATCTAATAAATGAAGATACAACACCTTTCTGGGAACATACATGTGAAGGTTGAGCTGAATCAGTCACAGTCACTTTGCTGCAACATGTACAAAACCATCTGCGTTAAACATCCTCTTTCTTTCCCTTTGTCCTGGACATTATATAAGATGTTACACCAGAAAACTTCCTCATCAAACCCTTGTCGATTTTTTTCTGCATGGTCCCAAGTTCACACGGCATGGAGGCTTGCAGGTCTCTCTCCACTGAAACCGGAGCCAATGATATTCTTTTAGCTGGGGAGCCCAGCCCAGACTCAGCTATTTCACGGTAGGGAAAACACTGAGGCCACAAATTAAACAGATAAAGTGCTTCTCCATCCATTCGGTCCCATACAAAATCATCTCCATTTTACATCACACCCAGCGAGCGGTGAATGACATTTCCCCTGGGCCAACTGTTAAGCATGGTCTGCTTCACATGCACAAACAGACGCACTGATAAAAGGCGTGTGTATGAAAACAAAATGTCCTGTCCCTCTCAGCTCTTTCTCTCCGTCTAACTCCCACGTGTGCCCTTTTATGTTGTGTTAGGCGGCATTTGCTGCTTGAATGTGTCCAGAGCAGATCACAACAGTGGTAAACTGCCCTGATTGTAACCTTTACATGATATAGTTATCTGCGAGCTGAAAGACTTAAACATTTGACATGTTGCGATTTGCACCCAAAACGAAAACTTTGTCAAGATGAAGCGCACGTTTACAGCCAATAAGAAACAGGTATCTAACATCACAGGGAACCATGCATAACGGTGAGAGCTCTCCAAGGGACGGATACATTTGCAGATATCAAGTGGACTTCTTTTTTGCAGAAAACTGCTGGGTAGATATGCAGTCAAGCCCGAAATTATTCATACCCCTGGCAAATTTTGACTTAAACTTACTTGTATTCAACCAGCAAATTTCTTCTTGATTGGAAATGACACAGGCTTCTCCTAAAAGATAATAAGATGATGTACAAGAGGCATCATTGTGGGGGGGAATCAGCTTTTATTTACATTTGAACAAAAAGTGGCATGTCCAAAATTATTCATACTCTTCTCAATATTCAAAAGAAAAGCCTCTATTGGCTATTACAGCAATCAAACGCTTCCTATTAATTGCTGGCCAGCTTTTTGCATGTCTCCTGTCATGACTCACGGCTCGGCAGTCTCTCCTCCTCCTCCTCTATGTGTTTTCCCTTGTCTGTCTCTCCTTCTTGTGTTTCATGTGGCTACCTCCCTGTTGGCATGTGGGCGTGGTGGCACTCCAGGGCAGGCTGTTCCAGGTGTGGATCGTTGGGCTAATCAGGGCTCCCTATTTTAACCTGTGGACTCCAGTCATTCAGCGCCAGAGTATACTACGTACCAGAGTGGTAACTACCCGAGACCAGGATATCATGTTTGTTGTTTTCTTTCTGCCTCCAGTTGGAGTTCGTACTAACTCCGCTCCTCTTTCCTTCCGTGCCAGTTGCCTCTGCTGTTCGTCTTTCCTGCCCGCAGATTTCCGGATGTCCACTTGCCTCAGCTCGCCACATTAATCTGCCGTCCAGTGTCCAGCCAGCCTGCCTTAAATAAACATTGTTCTATACTGACTACCTGGAGTCTGTTCTGCTTTTGGGTCCGACCTTCGAGCTATCATAACATCTCCACTGGTATTTTTGCCCTTTCATCTTAAGCAATGAGCTCGAACTCTTTCAGTTTGGAGAGTCTCACTGCCATCACCCTGATCTTTAGCTCCCTGCACAGATTCTGAATTGGATTCAAGTCAGGATTCTGGCTGGGCCACTGTGAAACGTTAATGTGTTTGTCCGCTAACCATTTCTTCACCACTCTTGCTGTGTGTTTTGGGTCCTTGTCCTGCTGAAATGTCCACTGGTGCCCAAGGCAAAGTGTCTCTGCCTGATGTTGTTGTTTAGAATCTTGATGTATTGCTCTTTTTTCATGTTTCCGTTTACTGTGATTAGGTTCCCTGGTCCATTGTCTGAAAAACACCCCCCAAAGCATTAGGTTCCTAACACCATGTTTGACGGTGGGAATGCTGTTCTTAGGATTGAAGGCTTCGCCTTTTTTTTGCCAAATGAAGGATACATCATTGTGGCCAAACAATTCAATTTAGTTTAATCTGACCATAAAACAGAAGACCAGAAGTCCTATTCTTTGTCCAGATGAGCATTTGTAAAGTCCAGGCAGGCTTTTGTGTGCCTTATCTGGTGAAGTGGCATCCTCCTTGGTCTGTGTCCAAGGAACCCACTAGTGTGCAGTGTCCGTTGGATTGTCTGCAATGAGACGTTGCCTCCAGCAGAGCCAAGATTAACCAGGATGGCCTTGGTGATGATCCTAGGATTATTTTTCACCTCTCTCACTATCCTCCTGGCTAGTACAGGTGTAACTTTTGGCTTCCGACCACGTCCCCTGAGATGTCCCCTGAGATTTCCCACCATGCGGAACTTCTTGTATGTTTTTAATAATACGACAACGACCCAAAGCAAAAGTGGTGAAAAAATGGTTAGTGGACAAACACATCAATGTTTTACAGTGGCCCAGCCAGAGTCCTGACTTGAAATCAATTGAGAATCTTTGGAGGGAGATAAAGATCAGGGGGATGGCAGTGAGACCCTCCAAACTGAAAGAGTTTGAGCTCATTGCTAAAGACCAATGGGCAAAAATACCAGTGGAGACATACAAAAAGCTTGTCAGCAATTATAGGAAGCGTTTGGTTGCTGTAATAGCCAATAAAGCTTTTTTTCTATTGATTATTGAGAAGGGTATGAATAATTTTGAACATGCCACTTTTTGTTCAAATATTAATAAAAGCTGAAAAAAAAGTTTTTCACAATGATACCTCTTGTACATTGTCTTATTATCTTCTGGGAGAAGCCTCAGTCATTTCCAATTGAGAAAAAACCTGATTGAATAAAAGTAAGTTTAAGTCAAAATTTGCCAGGGGAATAATTTTGGGCATGACTGTATATAGTGGCAGATCACGCCCAAGTCCAAAACCACCGTTGTATGATGAAATGGAAGTATTTAATTAAACAGTTAACATATAGAAGCTGTCAAAAAAGGCAGCCAGTTGGGGTAAAAGACTAAAAAGGTGGAGGATCTATGTGAATAGCAGTAGGACAAGGTGCTGTAATGACCACTGTCTACCAGAGGTGTCACAAAATACACTGCAAAAAGCAAAGCTACAAAGTAATGTGTTAACATAATGTTGAGCATATACAGCTCTGGAAAAAAATAAGAGACCACTCCAAATATTCAGTGTCTCTTGTTTTACTATTTAAAGGCATATGCTTGAGTAGAATGGACATTTTCGTTTTATAAAATAACTACTGACAACATTTCTACCAAATTCCAATAAATGCTTTGTCATTAAAGAGCATTATTATGTAGAGATTTAAGATTTAAGAAAAATCCAGACTGGTCTCTTAATTTTTTCCGTAACTGTATAATATGTGTTATTATAACAAATTATGCAAGCAGTGTGCAAATTCAATTTGGGCTGAATTATCTGATCAGAAAAACACATATGCTGTCCTCAAGTCGAAAAATCTTATTTATAATATCATACAGCTCCAAAACTTACGAAAAACAGTGATTAGATTCTGATTTCATTCTTCAATAGCTCATTTACAACTGCAAAAATAATAATAAGGCTTAAAGCAGACACTTAAAAATCAAGACTGAGACCAATCAAATTAAATGACCAATTCTCAACTGCAGGTTCCCAGAGTCAGAGCTAAAGCGCATTCCGATGTAACAACATTATAATGTTCCTACAATAATCAGATATACGAATGTGATATGATTCAAAGAGGAAGGGAACATTCAGTGTTCTTTAAGAATAAGATCTTTTTAAATACAGTATAAAAAAACAGGATGTTTTGTTGTTGTTCTGTCTATCCTAAAAAGGTTAGTTCACTATTAGAAAACCATGAAGTCAAAGAATCCAAGGATGAGCTATAAGAGTGGAGCAATACAGCATGATGCATCTGGGCGTACAAGGTTATAGCTCTGCTGGCAGCTTGCTTTGCATCATCAGGTTGTTGAAAGCAGCTACAAGCGGCACATCAATTCCAGGATCCTTGACAAGAGGAATTTTGGTATCATTTATTCCGCCATCCACCATTTTTTTCCCACTCTCTTCCTGATTACAGTCATCTAGCAGGAAGTCCATTTCCCTCTCACCCTTTCCCTCCTTCACACACACACACACACACACACACACACACGTGGAGATGGATGGACAGTGTGTGCAGGAGTCCTTGGATGAACTGTAGAAGTGCTGACTGTGAGCCCTCTAACAGTGTCATGACGCCTCTATCAGTCTCCCCAATGATTCTCTCCCTCTCCCTCTCTCATCACTCACAGGTGCATGTGCAGATAGGTTAAAAAAAGTAACACCCACCGACTTACTACTGTGAGGTGAACATATACACAGAGAGTGCCCACTTGCATGCAACGCATCTGCACGCAGATTTATGTGCTCACGCATGCAAATGCAAAACAAGGACTACTGCATGCACAAACCCTATCATGGCACAGGTACATGCTAACAGTAGAACACATACATCAGTCTACCTAAACTTTATCCCTCCATAGACAACAAGACACGCACACGCACATGCACACACACACACACACACACACACACACACACACACACACACACACACACAGGTCAGCTGAGTGACGATGGAGTGTGTTTCTCTTCTGCCTGTGTTAAAGTGAGTCATCTATCCTTCCACAGCTTCATTACAACCTGCAAGGGCAAACACTATCTCTCCCTTCCTCAGCCTCTCCAGATGGAGATACAGTAGATAGAAAGTGAGATCTCTCTCTCTCTCTCTCCAGCCCCCCTCCTCACCACAACCATCTTGCACTCTCTCTCTTGTTCCCTCGTCTCTATATTTATCTTGTGTCTCTATATCTGTTGCCTTCTTACATCTTTGTTTTCAATCGCACTGTCTTTCTCTCTTCCTCTCCCACCTAGCCTTGAGCAAGTGCCAGCATGTTACAGCAGCTTGATGTTAACATTCCAGCATAATGAAAAATGCAAAGACATGAATGCAACAGAGTAGAATTGATACCAGGCCTGATGTTGCCAAAGGTATGCGGACCCCCCTCCCCAGGTAACCATTAAGTTTGGGGTGTAATTAAGCTTTTGGGTAAGGCCCCTTTGTTCCAATCAAGGGAAATTCTAATGAAACCACATGCAATGATATGTTGGAGCCCCCTTGACTTTAATGTTGAGAGTGGTTTTGGAACAAGAAGTTCAAAATGTTACATATGAGTGTAATGTCCAGATGATCACATACATTTAGCCGTATAGTGTTCATAGACATAGAAAGAGAAATACAGACATGCAAGGTAAGAAATGGGTACTAAACATGGAAAAAGGTCATTTAAAAGTCATATTTCTATAGTGAGAGACGGGACAGAAGGGACGGAAACATTAAAAAGAGAAACTTGTCTTGTTCCCTTTACCTGCCTCTCTCAGCTCAGACAGAGAGCTTGTAGAAAGCCTGAGTTTTTTGAGGCCCAACAGCAAGCATGAATAATGCATAGGTAAAACCTCTTATTCTCTAAATTTTGAATGGCTAGCTGTTATCAAAAATAACTTGATCTGTGAAGTACAGAAGACTTGCACGCAACACAGTGTCTTTTAAAGTTTACTGTAGAGAAAGGGCATTTGGTGTCCAGGTTCAACATAGAATAATTTTTCCACTTTGTGAATGTGCTTGTACCAGCATAACAAACTGCTATGGTGATGATGATAATTCATCAAAACATGTACGTTATATTACTGACATTTATTTTAGAATGCTTTTCTTATAAAAATAAGAATACAAGACTTTTTATCAGGGCGTGATACAGATTGACAAAATAAAGACTTAACTTTTTTTATGACTGGGACTAAAATAAGAGGCAGGGCTCACGCAAAGGGACAGGATTCAAGTCTTGGGACTCCCTCTACTGGTTTGTAGAGAAGGCTAGGAGAGAAAAGGCCATGGACTGTTGAAGCTGAGACGTCTCTTCAGTGGAATCACATAGCTCAGACTTTCTTGAGCCTTTCTGCAGAAGATAATTATAAGTTGTTGATAAAAAGAAACCAGCAAAATGCAGACAATCTGGAGGAAATATGCTGACTGTCTCACCTAGCACTAAAAACAGACCAGCTTTGAATAATTGTACAGTCACCAAAAAGAAAAGGCAAAAAAAGAAGAAGAAGAAAATAGATGACAATCAACCTTGTGTCATTTCTTTTTAGAGATGGAGCTTAACAAAGCTTAATGGTTTTGGGGAAAACACATGGAAATGTGGTTTAACAAGGAGTTAAAATAGTTCAAACAATTAGTAATAAGTTTCCTATTGATCCTACCCTACCCAAGGTCTCTTATCCCACCAACTGCAGACAGGCTCATTACTCTAAAAGACAAGCTTATAGACAGTAAGGACTGATAAAGCTGGATCAATGCCAATGATCAGTTCCCACCGCAGTATGGATAAGCACATGGAAATGGAATAGACAGGAAGGACGTTCTCATTAAATGAACGCTAACTTAGTGGGTGCGAAGTCATTATCCCCTCTCTGCCACAGTCTCAGGGAAGATAATTGGAATCCCAATTCATTACAGTGAAATAATAATCCCTAAAATAGAACTATTAAGGTACTCTGGGTATGCAGTCGAAGGAGATCTGCATCTTCGACAAGACAAAGCAGTCCAGATTATAGTCACATGCAATAGTGGAACAGTGAGGCTGTGGTGCACATACCACAAAATGATGCTTTTCTTAATATCCACACCACAACCAGAAGAGAGGCCATGTTGTCTCATAAATCAGGAAACTCTACTTATTATTACTGCAGCTGATGCATGACATACCACTTGTCTGGCACAACTCTACATGTATCAGACTTATAGCTTACATCATATTTTTTTAATGTTGCTGTCCTGTGAGAATAATATGTCTCTAAATAAAATAAAAAAATCATGGGCTCAGGTTGAAAGCACTATTCAGCTTGGTAAAAAATGCATTTTTCTTAATAGTTAATCTAAGACATAGTGGACATTTCTTAACCCATAAATGAACAATTGATGCTTTAGTTTATCAGAAACATTCTCATTCAAAATCCCGCACTTTGTAGCCTATATACACTCACCGGCCACTGTATTAGGTACAGCGGTTCATTTTCTTATATAACTAATCAGCCAATCACAAGTCAGAAACTCAATGCATTTAGGCTTGTAGACCTGGACGGGACAACTTATTGAGGTTGAAACCGAGCAACAGAATGGGGAAGAAAGGGGTTTTAAGTGACTTTGAACATGGCAATATTGAGGGTGCCAGGAGGGCTGGTATGAGTATTTCAGAAACTGCTGATCGACTGGGATTTTCACTCCATCTCTACGGTTTACTGAGAATGGCCAAAAAAAGAAAAAATATCCAGTAAGTGGCATTTGTGTGGACATACAATGCCTTGTTGAAGTCAGAGGTCAGGCATACTGGCTCGAGATTATAGAAAGGCAACAGTAACTCAAATAACCACTCGTTAGAACCAGCGTATGCATAATACCATCTCTGAATGCAAAACACGACCAACCTTTAAGCAAATGGGCTACAGCTACAGAAGACCCCATCGGATGCCACTCCTGTCAGCTAAAAACAGGAACATGAGGCTACAATTCTCACAGGATCACCAATATTGATTAAAAACACTGCATATTGCAAAAATAAATGTAAAAGTTCATTGAATTTGTAAGCAGGCCTACCATAGGATATGAGAATAATAAAATAAGAATGATAAGAAGAATGGCCATGAAATTATTTTTTAATGCTGTGAGAAAACAAATGGCCATTGGTCCACTATTTTGACTGATGAGCGCTGGGCTCAAAACTATTTATTACGTTTCACTCTATTCAAGGAGAGGCCTGCAGGCAGATTGAAACCAGTCCTCATATCTCTGCTTTGTGATTGTGAAACCCTCAGGTAGCCTACTGACTGTCTTGTTGGCAGCATTGAGCAACTGGACTAGGCTGCTGTCACCTTCCCAACCACCATAAACCCTACGGAAACCTGAGCTTTTGGCGCATTGTCTGGCAGTCCGTTCACTTCCCTCTCCACTACGCCTATTGTGCAAGGCACAGGCAACATGCCACGATCACAAACAAACAGCAGAAGTTAATTCGAAGTCATATTAGAGCTGTTTTTATTTATTGATTCATCATTTATCTGTCACTATGGGTGCTTTGAAAGGGACCGAGGCCTCCACTCGCAGGAGAAGAGCGACTTTGTCGGCGGGGAGCCGTGCGTCCTTGCTGCCTATGAACGGGAGGTCTGAGGCGGCGTGTCAGAGCTCGGTGACCGCTGACATAAGCAATGGCAAAGGCAAGGGGAAACGCGACCATTCGCTGGAGACAGTCCGACCTAATACAACACGCGTGAAAAAGAAACGCAGGAATGATATAAACGAGAGGTTCAGGTGAGTTGCAACAGTCTGGTTGCAACACGCAGACGTTCCATTTGACGGAGGGAACGTTTTGTTTGTCGAGTCGATGATAAAAACGACAAAGCGATATCAGCTTCAGACGGCTCACGGCTATATCGCTTTGTCGTTTATATCATCGACTCGTAGGCTAACTAGTGTCAAAATATAAGTTTGCTAGTTAGGTTAGGCTACAGCAGACAGAGTAGGCTATCACAGCCTAGGTCGTTTGAGGTCGTCCTCCTTAACTGACGACGCCCATTCATTCATGCATGGGCCTACTTCAGTTCCCAGTTTGTTTGTTTTTACTGCTGCTAACAACTCACACGTAAGCACTTACCCTGCATGACTGGGACAGGAATACGTGTCTGTGGCAGATATACAAAGCGTCTGGAGAGCTGCTGTGTGCATTGACCAGGGGCGTAGGGGGGGCGCCCCGTGAACGTGACTTTATATTGAATGTAGCCATAAGAAATTGTAACTATATATTTTCAAAGTTTTTCAAACGAGACCAATATCTGCTTTAGCCCCAACACTTTTATTATTGACTGTAGGCTTACCATATTGTTTTTGATGGTAGGCCTATTATCCTAGGCAGCAATTTATTTATCCTGATATTGATAATTTGATGTGGAAATGCTGTGATAGTGTCAAATTCAATTTAACTGTAGGCCTATGCTAATTAAGCTCATGGTATTCTTGACCCATTTAAGCATCACATTTATTTCTTCTTGTAGCTGCCATAATTCACAGGAGTCCCTGCTGAGTTCAGCCAGTGGTTACAATAACTACAGAGGAATCCTCAACTGGTGCGTGATCATGCTGGTAAGAAAAAAAATCTTTTGCCTCATTTACACTGAGTGGTACAGTTTGGTTTGATATGGTATTGCACACAGTGTATTGCATTTCCATAGTCAAAACTGTGCAGAGACATACCTATTTTGGTCAACCTTTCGTTGGGGAACCCAACAGTCCCAAAAGGTTCGAAGAGGGTGGAGTTACACATGGCTGTCTATTGATTGGTTGACAGAATAATAATTTCTGTACAAGAGATAAACCGTCGTGAATCTGAGAATCTTCCTCTTCATTTATTTTATTGGCAGGATACACTGTGTCCAGCTGCTATGATATCACAAAATGCATTTAGTTGCCATGGTGTACAGCTGAGCTCACACACACACACGCACTCACACTCACACTCACACACACACACACACACACACACACACACACACACACACACACACACACACACAAACAGCCACTTGTGGAAGGTGCCTGCATGTCCTTCAAAACTCTTCACCAGACGGTGGCAGAGTAAAGTGCAGCTTGCTGGCCAACAGGGGAAAAAGTTTTGTGTTTTTCTTCGGTTAATATATTTGCATAGCATTTAAAGCTGGGGTATGTGATTTCTGATTGGTCAAAGTAAACATGAGCTGTACACTTTGACCAATCAGAGTGAGGCTCCGATTCTCTGTTCTTATTGGCTGTTGGGACTGTCCATTTACTTTGGCACAACGTTGTTGGTGTAGAGCGTGTCAGGGAGGGACCAAAGAGAACAAGTGGAGCTGTTGAGGTATTTGGATCCGAATCTCCATCCCAACTGCCATTTTCTCCCCAAATCCTCCACCCCAGCTTTAAGTATGCATAGCTAATTTTAGGATATCAATCTGAAAATAAATAAAGATAATTAGTTCTACTAACAGACTCACAGGGTCTGTTTTTGTTTCATAGTTGGCTTCCTGCCAGTCTAAACACACAACAAAACCCTTTTTTTTACCCAATATAAAAATTTGGTCCAAATGCAGTCGTATGATTTGGTATTATTAGCAAGTAATATGTAAAGCACAATTCCTCTTTGCAGCTCTTCCTCCTCAGTGCTGGAGAGGCTTGGAAGAACACGAGAGAATGGGAGAGGAGAGTATGCAAGCGAAGCCTTCTGTTAATCCACACTTTGAACAGAGATCCTTGTGTTCCTCACAGGAGGTTTTTCTTCATTCCGTACTGAACTTCTGTCCCATCCCCGGACATAGAGCCTTTGTGCTGGGTAATGAGATATTACAATCCATTTAAAAAAAGAGGAAGAGCGAGGAGGAGAGAAATAATAAGAGAGGGATGGAGGAGGGGGGGTAAAGGAGGAGAAAAAGAATGAAGAGAAGAAAGAGATGAGATACAGGGAGAGAGGTAGAGATGCAACAGAAGGAAAAAGAACATTAGAGAAGATGAGAGAGCGGGTGGTGTAACGGAAGGGTGCATTTATTTTCTTGAAAGTGAAGAAATGATAACGTAAACAAAACAAACAATTACAGTAGGTAGAGAAACAAACGGAAACACATAGACAGTTTGATGGACTCTTGCTTTGTGTTGCAGGTGCTGAGTAATGCTCGCCTCTTCATAGAAAACCTGTTAAGGTGAGTAATACGTTTAGAATCTTCTTTTTATTCCTGAAATTTAGAAAGAGGTCAGAAGTTCCAAGGATGTTTATGATAAAATGTACCCAACATCAGAAGTAGCGGGTCCTCAAAGATATCTTCCAGGAGAGTGCTTTTACTCATCTCTCAATTGCATTCATTTTAATGTCTCTGGTAACAGCACATCATGTAATTGATGTGACAACATTTACGCGTGCGCTTCTAGTTCAGTTTTGAATGTTAGAATCTGACATCTGCTCTTGTCTTTTCTATTTTTGTTTGTCAGATATGGTATTTTGGTAGACCCTTTTCAGGTGGTTCCCTTGTTTGTGAAGGATCCCTACAGCTGGCCAGCAGCATGCCTGACGATAGGTAGGTATCGTTTTTCATCTTTCCAACTGCACCAGGTAAACAAATAACACACAATCACAGACAGAATTCCTGAAATTAAAGGTCAGTGATTCTGGACAATGCTTGTTGTTGTCAAAATCAGTGAATTACTCCTGATGATCCGCTACCTGGTGTCTGTACTGTGTTTGGGCTGATAAAAAAAATCTGATGTTAATACACAGCCCAGGCACTGTAAATGTGCATGGAAACAAAGGGTATGTTAACAAAGGGCCCACATAGCTAGCAACATGCCAGTTGAAAGATATTGAATATAAGGAACAAAATGTATCAGTTTAGTAATGAAGAGAAATAACAGAAATGTCATTTTGTTCAAGACAAGCTTGTAAAAGACACATTTTCAGAAACGGGGATGGAAAATATGGATAGAGGTTGAACCAGAACTAGAATCCCTCCTTACTACAAAAGCCTAAAGAAATTATATGAGAGTCACATCCAGCTTCATTCACAAGAGTATAGATAGTATATCTACTGATAACTATAATCTGGCCCTCAATTAGAATAGTATTAATCATGAATCATTTTATATAATTGGTTAAAAACTGCATGAAGTTTTGTATCTTTACATTTCTTTTAAAATTGATTTCGAGCAGTACCTAGTTTTAGGACACACCCAGGCACAGGTGTATTCAAAGTTTTTTTCTAAATGTATTTGTATGGTATATCACAGTGAAAGTCTGCAGTGGTGCAGCTCACAATGTCTCTAGAGGGACAATCACCTGCCCTATATCCTGTACTGCACACTGGAACAGTGCTGCAGAAAAAAAGGGAAGAGGGGGAGCGATATGGGGAGCAAAAGAGAAGAGTGAAATAAGTAAAGGGGGGGGTATACAGGGGAACACATTACATGGAAGAGGAAGTAAGTATGTTGAAAGACTAGAGGGTTGGGCCCAGGGAAAGACTAGAGTCAAGTTTGAAAAGACTGAGAATAAAGGTGGAGAAGGGAGAGAGAACTGATGTAAAGTGCTGCATCTACCTAGGGCATAAGAGGAGGGAGGGAAGAGGGAGGAAGGAAAGAAGAGTTCAGAATTTAGTTCAGTTAAAGGACTGCACAGAGACAGCTTAGAATGGGAGTGTGTGTTTACAGTAGCCTGGACAAATGAAGCAGCTCATTCCCAGAGGGTGTGTCACTGCACCAACTCACACACACTCTCCTCCAAGTATCACCAACGCAGAGTGAATGAGAAGTCTACAGTGTATGGTTGCCCGCTGCGTTAAATGTATAACGCCTTGGAAAACCAACCTAGAAAGTTTTACATTTAGTGTACAACTGACCCGTAAGTGTGACCAAACTGAACCGAGATTTACACCAGTGTAAGGTATTTTACTACATTTAAATTGTCTATTGCTTCCAACATACGGCCAGCAAGCTGCTATTTAAATACCTGATTAGAGGTTTATGTGTTTTCAACAGGTGCTAAATGGCTCTATCTGTTCCACTGTGATGCACGGGAGGGCTCAGTAGTTGCGTTTTATCAAAGATGCTTAACAGGCCTGTTTCCAAAAGAGATAAAGAAGACCATTAGCCGAAACATATTATGCAGTTCCCGGGGTCTCTCTGCTCTTCAGACTGGATACAGGCTTGTTGTGTGATAATAATATAAAATAAAAACACTGCGTCCAAATATTAGGGCTGTCAAATTAACGCGTTAATTTCGATTAATTAATCACAGAAAAATTAACGCGATTAAAAAAATTAACGCAGATTAATCGCACTTCTAAAGTGCCCTTTGACCAGGTGCAAAAGGGGTGAGACGATAGCGCAGCTGCACCTGTAGTTTGCGGACACAGACATTAAAGAGTGAAGAAAGAAGCATAGAGAGGACGTTTTATGGGAAGCTTTGGGCAAATAAGCATGAAGGTAGGAAGTTATCTTATGTAATTCTCCGCAGTGTCTGTGCATTATTAGTGGGTGCCTAATTAACAATGAAGGTTCAAAACTCTCAGTATCTCTCAATCTTCCGTCTCACTTTTGTTTGCTAGCTGCCTCGTCTCCCACATAAACGGACCCCCCCGTCACTCTTTCTAGTATATGCAGCCTGCCTTTTTTCCTCTTTTGTGTGTGTGTGTGTGTGTGTGTGTGTGTGTGTGTGTGTGTGTGTGTGTGTGTGTGTGTGTGTGTGTGTGTGTGTGTGTGTGTGTGTGTGTGTGTGTGTGTGTGTGTGTGTGTGTGTGTGTGTGTGTGTGTGTGTGTGTGTGTGTGTGTCTGTCAATATTTTTGGCTATGAGTAGAACGATGGTGAATAAATCAGCATAAGCTGAGGGGAGGAGACAGAAGGAGAGAGAGAGCCTGTAATTAATTAGATACATTTTTTTAATCGCTTGACAGCCCTAATAATAAACAAAACACAGCCCCATCCCCGTTGGTGCTTTTTCTCAATTTTTGGACAATTTTTTTAGACTGAAACTAATGTAATTCCAGCAAATAATAAAGTTTTATGATACAGTAGTTTGCATATTCTCTGAAAATAGTCGTCCCTGTGTTAAAAGCCATTAGATTAAAATAATTCCCCAGAGGCAATTACTGATAGTTGGTCTGCGGGCTAGATGTGATATTTGTTTACTTTGAAGAGGTGGGATAACATGGGACGGTTGCCTTAATACAGTATTTTATGTAATTTTAATGAACATCGTTATCTAGCTAATGGCAAGTTATTTAATAGGTTGACTCAAATTGTTTTCACTTGTTCGTGATTGGCTTGCTTTATAAATCCATTTTTTTTCCTTCTGAGAGCCTTTTTGTCTCTTCATATTACCACGTTTACTACTCAAAACAGGTTACTTAGCTTTGATGACAGGATGATAAGACAGCTAGTACTCTGCTATGCTTCACAGTAAACACATCTATTACGCCCGGTTAGATGGATTGATATGCCATTGCGCTGATTAAGGGTCTTAAAACAGAACAAGTGCTGCTATTGGGTGCAACCGGTGTGGCTCGGCCAGGTCTTGTCAGGGTATTGAGAAATCTACTGAGAAACTGTGAGTTACCCTGCAGTGATGTAAAAAATACATCTATATTGTTATAGCCAAATTTGTAATCATAATAATAATAATAATAATAATAATAAAAATACTGGGGCACAGTGTGTGTATTTTAGTAGTTGAATTTAAATAAGTTAGAAGATAAATATATCAACTATGTATGTGCGGTTAATTGAAAAATAGCAACAACACAATATAAAATGTGTGTGTACATGTGTGTGCACAACCACACACTTGCAGTGTCAGTTGGCGTGTTCTGTGCAACACATGCTCTGTTAGTGCTGGATCATTTCTTTCATCAGATGCTGCTGTGTAATCATGGTCTTGATAAAAAAAAGGCAACATAAAAAGCTTGATTCACGTAAACACTCGATGCGTTCCTTTATTGGCTTGGCTGTCTTGGGCTAATGATGCCTTTCAGAATTAACTGGATATTGACAGGATAATCTGCGATGAAGAGAAAACATCAGCAGTTTTCTGAAAAACAGGGTCTTCACTAAACAGCAACAATGTGCATCTATAATTGTAATTACAGTTGCTGCAGGCTCTCTGAATGCTTCTCTCAAATGTTAAACCATCAATGTAACCTATTAGTGTGGCATTAAACTCATTATAGTTAAGACAAAAACAGTCTTACACTTTAGTGCGATATTATTTACCACAAGTAAAGACTTAATTAAGGGTTACACTCAACAGATATTGAGATTCATACTTTGAATCTGCAGAGACCCTTTAGAAGAGGGTCTGTTAAGAAAACATGTAAATTAAACTGACCCAAATCTCTCATTGTTTTTTGACAGTGTCCAATGTGTTCATTCTGGTGGCTCTCTACACAGAAAGGCAGTTATCAAAAGTGAGTAAAGAAAAATACCCTGCTTGCACTTGAACATCGGAGCGCTATTGATTGAAACTTAACTGTTGAATTCAGAGCACTTTCGTAGCCCCCAAGAGGGATTATTTTTCCCTTTTATAAATTGTTCTCTTAAACTCAGTAACGAACTGAAGCCCTCCTCCAACCGGTTCGGCAAAATGTTTTAAATGAGAAATTAGTTTAACCGTCTGCATCTAGGAGCAAATTCTGTTATGTTCTGTCTGTGTGTCCTGAATATTGAACATCAAGAGCTGGTTAAGACTTTGAAGGCCAACATGAGTCAAAACCTAGTTCTGTTTTGAACCCTTTAAGTTCAAAATGGAATGAAAAAAGTAAAAAATATGTAAACAAATTAAAGACGGTTTAACCATGGTTTACTATTTTAAATATATAATATTAAAACTCCTGCTGTCCTTGTGTCTCTCTTTCTGGCCAGGGTTCATTCAGTGAGCGTGTGGGCTTTCTGGTCCATTTCATTAACATGGCAATCGTACTAACATTCCCTGCTGCAGTGGTTCTATTGGTTCCCTCCATGACCCCAGGTAAAAAGGATTTTTTTTTATTTTTAACCCTTATTAAAATACCATCTCTGCTCTCCATCCTTGACTAAAATAGTAGCATCTAGTATGCAGCCAAAACCATTATCCATTCCATTGGTCGTTTACAATGTAGCCATGTGCATAAAACAGAAAGGAATTTAATTTTAATGAAGATTCAAAGCACATTCATATCCTTCCCCTTCAGAGAAACAGTCAAGCAGCTTGATAGTGCAGTAAAACACAGCTCTTATACAGAGTCATAATTGGAGTCGGTTAGTGGTAATGGACCAGTTGACTGGATAATTTCCATCTGGAGAAGAGAGGAGAGGAGAGGGAAGAGAAGGGAAGGAGAAGACAGCGGGAGGGGGGGGGGCAAAGTGGGCAGGGTTTGTAATACAGGGTCATCCAAGGGTCACCTTCTTCTGTCTTCATCAAGCTGCCTGACAGAAACAGTGGCAGCCATCCATACGTTTTAGAATTCATTCACCCATGATACATCAACATACCTCACAGGACATTATACACCGGTTAAATCTATGTGCTTTGGGTTGATTCATTCAAAACATTACAGATCCAGTTTTGACCAAAGTTGCCAGATATTTGAAAGATACCAGATGTTAGTTTGTTTGTTTGGTATATAAATGACTCAAGATAGCAAGTGGCATTCAGTTGCTTTCAACATGAAATGTTCCGTCATGTCAACAATAACTTCTTCACCAAACCTAGAAAAAAGTATTATTGCTTATGCAGTGACTCATTTGTTTTCTCAATGAATTGTGTAAGAAAAAGGCTCTGTGGTAAAAGTAAAAATCTAGGACCTCTACCAAGGGAGACGAACAACAACAAACAATACATGATCAAATTCCCTTCCATGTAATTCAAAAACGTTTTATTGTTAAAGCACAAACTTTCCAAGGTAGGAGTGTTCCACACCTTTTACTTGCTCCCCCCCCCCCCCCAGCATAGTCCCAGTCCTTTTATTCTTGAGCAATGAGCCGGGACAGGTCTAACCTTACCTTCATCATGAGGCAGACAGATATGTTAATTTGGTCATTGAAAATCGTTGTTATAATTCTCCCCTCCTCTCCTCTCTCTCACTGGGAGGTGAAGGAGTAAAGGAGTCAGTCCATCTGTCTGTTTGTTCTCCTCTCTGCGCTGCTGTTCACACAGGATGGGCAATGACAGAGAGGCTGTGTGTGTGTGTCTGTTATGTACAGATACAGTATGTGTGTGCTTGAAGGAAGGTTCCTTTACTGGGCAATGGTTTCGCATCCAGTATTCAGCCATTGTACATGAATAAGAGTGCAATGATCTGATATGAAACTTGACTTCTAGTTGTATTACATTTACTTATAGGACCATCTATGGACCTATGTTGCATATGTTATATGATTACATGACTAAGCCAAGAAGTAAAATTAAGCGTGACAAGTTGTACAATGCCATACAATCTGATTAAAACAATTGTACTGATATTAAATCAAATTGATCTAATATAGAATCCTATCATGGGAAGTTGGGAACGATGACAATGAGATCTTTAAAAGTCCTTTTGACATCCCGCACACATTTTCCAATAGATATTGTGAGCCCTTTGCTTATGCAACCAGTATTCACTATTGTACACCTCTATTGGCTTTCGCTCAAAACTTGTACATCCTGTTTAAACAATTGAAAAAAGAACGTGAAATATAAGGAACCATAGTCTTAGGACCGGTATATGGCCTCTAAAAAAAGACTAAACCTTTGTTCAGCTCTTTCCGAGGTATTCAAATAGCCTAGCATTTCTGGTGGTGGTCAAATAAGTTTAAACCTTTCACCTTGATCACAGCACTCACCAAAGAGCAGAACAAAACAACGAAACATGTCAAAGTAAATATCAAGGTAAATGGCCACAACACAAATACATTACTCAACCTAGCTGAGGTTTTAGAAACTTGGTTTTCAGGATTTTGTTGGGAAATAGTGAGTGGTTGATGATTGGCTCCAATGGTGTGTTTTTCCACCTGTGTGTTGCTGTGAGCCACATAGAGCCAGAGACACAGATGGCTAGTGGATAAGATCTGCTGTGGTTTGATGCCAGGTGTGCTGACCTCCACCTCACTCCTGTTGGCACGACAGGCGGTTTTTATTTGTGGGTTGTTGCACCTTTAAGTGTCGGCTTATGCTTGTTGGTGTGTGCCTTCCTCTCTGTTGTGTGTGATCATTTTCTATCAAGCATATGGCGACCATTGATAAAAGTCTTGTAGGCTGAAAATGCTCAGTTGGCATGTGTGTGTGTGTGTGTGTGTGTGTGTGTGTGTGTGTGTGTGTGTGTGTGTGTGTGTGTGTGTGTGTGTGTGTGTGTTCGCACTAAAAGGTATTAAAATAAGTCCAATATTCTAACATCAAATAATGTTTTCAATCAGCTCGAGAGAGCAACACTGACACAATGTTGTGAGCGTGAACACACACACACACATATTCACAGAACCACTCTGGTAAACACAGTGACTACACTGTGCAATAATATCCTTGGCATAGTTTCACTGCTCTCATACTTGGAGTTGGGATTATTTATTTTACTGGGCTTGTTTTGCTGTTTGTTCAAGATCAAATGATGACCTCTCCTTCTCCCTTTCCCTCTTCCCTTCCATTTTCCACTCTGAAACCTCCCTTGTCTCGCTCTTTGTTTCCCTCTCCTCCTTATTTCCCACACACACCCCCTTTCTCTCTATCCCTTCTTCCTTCTTCCCCACTATTTTCCACCCTCCGCTGGCATTCGCTCATTTGTTTTTCTGGCATTCGCCATTTGTTTTTCTTGTCTCTGCCTCCCATCCCATACTTCAAGGTTGTATATCAGTTGCTTACAGATATATCCACTTAACAGTGTTAACGATCCTCTCTCTCTCTCTCTCTCTCTCTCTCTCTCTCTCTCTCTCTCTCTCTCTCTCTCTCTCTCTCTCTCTCTCTCTCTCTCTCTCTCTCTCTCTCTCTCTCTCTCTCTCT
>OX442353.1:19709767-19753923 GCA_949357725.1 Hyperoplus immaculatus | reverse complement strand
TCTGATCTGCCTACAGGGCATCAACATTCAAACCTCTTCTTTAAAAAGTGAAACAAGTTTTACTGTTTTGTTATCTGATGCCCTCAACCATAATCTCTGTTGATCTTAATGATTAATAATAAATTATTTCTGTGAAACGTGTCACTAACTCTATTAATGTGTCTTTGTCCCCAGTTGTTCTTCATCCAGGTGTTAGTCGGTCTCACTCAACAGGTACTGCCTTGTTATGTCAACCAAAGCAGATTGTATGGTGCTGTATTTATCCGTCCATCCATCCATTCACATTCCATTTCTTTTAAAGTCATTATGTCAAAACTTAACTAAATCCTCATGATAAGAGTTTTTTTTATATATTTAAAAAAAATGTAGCCAATAAGTAAAACCCACGGTTTACAGTGGATGTCTGGAAATGGCTTAACACTGCCTAATGCACTTTCTTTCTATCAGTGGATGATTCCCATCATTCAAAGTTCCATGAAACCACTAGAGGTGAGGAAGACAGAATAACAGTGAAGCTATTACTGCCCAATATAGTGTCATCATAGTGTGTTTTGTTGGTTAATATTGTGTCTTTTTCCTTGGCTGTGTAGGATATGGATCTGAGCAGGATGACTGAGAGACTACTAAGATTAGCTGTGAGTACAAGCAATAAGTACATGATCAAACCTTTACTAATGTTGCTTTTTTTTGTGCTTGCTGGGATTTGATGCCCAGCACATAATGAAATAGCAAAATACATTAGCATTAAAAAAACAGCATGATCACTTTCTAAAGACCATGATGATGATTATTTTATGTCTTCTGTTTTAAATTGAAGAAATAACTTGCTGCTCCACGGTCAGTGTCACACCTACTACTTTCATTTTGTGTCTTGTTCATTTATATTATGGCATTCCGTTTCTCTTAACTCCTCTCCAGGTTCCTAATCACTTGCTGTGGCTGATATTTTTCTACTGGTTCTTCCATTCGTCCATGAACGTCAGCGCTGAGCTGCTGCGCTTCGGAGACCGACAGTTCTACAATGACTGGTGGTAGGTTTCTCTGTGTGTGTGTTTGCATCTGTGCTGATTATGGATTTTTACGAGGTGTAAGGAACTGTGCTAAAGGGATGGTATTTGCATGCGTGCAAAGTCAATGGATTTGCGTGCATACAATTGTATACGTAAGCATGTGTGGTAGTTCATTTCAGTGCGTAAAAGTAATAAAGGGCGTAATATGTTCTGTAGTGGTTTTTCACCAATTGGGGCTTCCGGTTGGCGGCCCCTTTGGACAAAAGCGGTAGTATTTTTACGACCCCAGCCGTCACAAAGCTGTTTTCTAGCGCGTTCCGTCCGTGCAAGAGTCAAATGAATTGGACGCAATATAGTGCATATCCTTGTAGCTTATTGAAAGTGTGAGGGCACCGGACTCATTTCGGGTCCGTGAGAGTGGTTAGTGACTCTGCATCAACTAATGCCAGTCAGTGCCAAACACACCTGATTGCAATGAGTTGATGCAGTGTCACCTAACTAGGCTACTCTCATGGAGCTGAATGATTACGTGTCCTCACAGAAAGCGAATGAACGAGAGACGGCAGTATGGATCACGATGAGGTAATGTGTTTATGTTGTTGTAAATAATGACTATTTCAGATGAATAATGGTAAGCTGATGATGGTGAAGCAAAGTACACTTTGTGTTAGTACCGCTCATTCATTTAGGAGTAAACACTGCAGTCTAGTTCGCTCCCGTGAATGCTTACACGTTGCTTGGCAACGTCCTCCTTCCGCCCGTCTATCACTCTCCCTTTTAGCTTTTCTTCATTGCATTCTCTTTTTTTTTCTTTGATGGTTCAGCCCCGTTATCAGTCATTATGACGACAAATAACTGTCTCAAACAAGGCTCCCGCTCCCCTTCCCTCACCTGGAGGGATAGGCTTCTCAAATCGCGTTGCTGCGCCACACTGAAATCTGCGACGGATATGTGAAAATCGGACTGGGTGTGCGACCAGACCAAAAGCAGTAATAAAAACTATATAAAAAAGTCTTTCTTTGCACTGATGGTCTCGTTTGCTTTTAAAGGTAATTTATGATTATCAGAGGAAACATGAGGCTGTTTAAAAGATATTTAAATGTTACTCGTAGCTGCTTTAATGTATTTTGCTTTTGTTGATATCAGTAAATCAATTTCTTCGCTCAATGCACTTAAGGGTAATTACAACAATTCTGTTTATTTCTGCATGACAATAAAGATGTTACACTTCGTGTTTGTCATCATTAGACTTTGTTGTGCATTCAATACACTGATTCTTATTATGACTCTTCTTTCAGGAACTCTGAGACAGTGACATATTTCTGGTCGAACTGGAACATCCCCGTACACAAGTGGTGTCTACGGTGAGTTATACGCACCGTAATGCACTGAGAGGGAGCCGTGAAATTTAACAAGGCTTAACAAGGCACCCTGATATATTTGGGGAAATTGATTTATCTGGCTGTGAGCGATTAAGTGGTGGTAATAAATACAGTGCCTGCAGCCGGTTACACACACACACACACACACACACACACACACACACACACACACACACACACACACACACACACACACACCAACACCAACACAGCAGCAGGAGCAAGTGCAGTGAGGCTATATCAAACAAGACAAAGTTAATGAAATGCATTTAAAGGGGGTTTAAGCCTATTTAATTGCTTTGGGAGGGAGACTGGCCGCACATTGAGTAAAGCTATTTCAACATGTAGTATTGCACACGGACAAACAGTGAAGTCATTGTTTTTAACCATTTCTAAAATCAGTGTATTTGACTAAGATTTACAGCATGAGAGCTTATCCACCCCGTCCTCTGTCCATCCACCCATTTCAACTTCTGTTCCTTTGTCTGTCTTTACAGCCACTTTTACAAGCCGCTGCTAAGGAGAGGATTTAGTAAACCATTCAGCCAATCGGCAGTCTTCTTCCTGTCTGCTTTCTTTCACGAGGTAAGAGCCGAGACCAAGACCAATTTCAATGTAGAAAAGAATACACTTGCACTCCTCAAAACTCTTAATCCACCTTCGGCTAAATGTTGGATTGTTGTTCCCCCGTCTGTTTCTGTGTCAGTACTTGGTGAGTGTTCCTCTCAGGATGTTCAGGCTTTGGGCCTTCACGGGCATGATGGCACAGGTGAGACCCAACACATTACTGACTATGACTCTGTACTGGAGTGATCATTTTAGATATATATGTGTATATTCATTTAAAACGGTATACTCTGCATTCTTTCTTATACTGTTTGAGAGGAGTGTGTGTAGTGTAGAGGTAGTGTGGCATTTAGTTAATGGTTTGTTTGACTCCTGGGACACTTTAAGGGGCTGTTTACACTGTGAAAACGTGATAGTTTTCACAGTGTAAGTTTAAAAAAAAAAAAACCCCGTTCAGACACAATTTATCTGACATCTTCACCCGTGCACATGTTTTCAGAGGAAACGGGACGAAATCGATGTAGTAAGCATGCCAGGCCAGCAGTTGGCGGTACAAGGTAGTAGTAGATAGCATTTCCGGTGCATCCGGTGTCGGCTGTAAGAATTGAATAAAAAGGCGCGCCTGCGCCTATTTGCTTGTAGGAGCGATTGTTGGCACGATAACAAATTCATCAGCAACAGCACAACGTCCATGAGCACAATGAATACAGCTCGGTGATCCGCCATTGTTGTTGTTGTTTTCCAACTGGCGCACATGGACCTACAAAGACGGCGCATGCCTATTTATCTCCAAACGCAATGCGCATGTGTGAGGGTGGAGCCGTGACGTCAGCGTTATCAGGGGGAATGGTTTCGGTGTTTACAGGAACCCAAAACCGTTAAGTTTTCCAAAAAATCCTCCCTCGGAGGTGATCTCAAAAACCTGCGGTTTCATGTCTGCGTTTGCTGTTTTCCTGTAAATGATATAGTGCAACCGCGGGAATTTTTCCGCATTTGCACCGTTTCGTGTTGTCGTGTAAAGTGCCCCTTAAGGGTCCAGGAACTTGGTGAGGATTCTTCTGACTCTCTTTCCACCTCCCTCGTTACAGCCCGTCAGATAGTTGTTGCTCTGTGCTGGGGGCTGCTAATCTTGATCACACTGTATTGCTCCCAACACTCTGTGTTCATCCACAGCCTCCTTATTGGGCTCACAAAAATTGTGAAGAACAAAACAGGCACCTATTACATGTGGCAAGTCATCAAGGTTTATGTCCATAGGCCGCCTCAGGCATGCAAACCTAGCCTTCAGGCGACCAAACGCACACTCAATCACCATGCGTGCTCTACACAGACAAAGTCCAAAATACTGTTCTTGAGGAGTAGATCCACCACTAGCATATTCCTTCATCAGGTAAGGCATTAGCGGGTAGGCAGGGTCTCCGAGTAGAAAAATGGGTATGGCCTCCTCGTCATCAACAATCTGCTTTTCTAGTGCAGGGATCTTTCCAGTCTTGAAATAGGTATTCACATTTGAATTGGCAAAGACGCGTGCATCATGAACACTCCCAGCCCAACTCACAACGACATCCATAAACCTGTACTGGTAGTCGCACACAGCTTGGACATTCAGGGAAAATTTCCCCTTCCTGTTTATGTAGTTCATAGATTCATGAGATGGCTGCTTTATTTCGATGTGTGTTCCATCAACGGCTCCTAAACACTGAGGCATACCATGAGCACGTTCAAATCCGGACACTAGCACCTCGGCCTCGGGCTCAGTAAAAGGCAGCTTCATGTATTTTGGACCAAGGTGGACGTAGATGGCTGCACAAGTTCGCCTTACAATATGAGACACAGTCGGTCGCGCCAAGCCGAACGCATTAGCAGTTTTGCGTAGTCTTCCTTCGTCGCTTAAATAATACAATGTGCACCGCACCTTTTTAAGGACTCCAACTGGTATTCTCATGTTCGTAGTTTCCCCTTCGATATAAGGACGAAGTTCTTCGCTCAGAGCAACGAGGCTGGCCTTGGACATTCGAAAGTTTTCCATCCATTCACTGTCGTCAACAATGCCATCCACAAAGTTATCCCACCACTGGCTTGTTCTCCCAGGTCTTGTCCAAAAGCGCCTTCTCGTTGCCCTCCTCCGACGTAAAGGTGGATTGAGAACTGCGCCCATGTTTTCAATCCGTGTCCGCTGATTACAGCATTGGTGCAGAAATTCCCTATTTGCTTGTAGGAGCGATTGTTGGCACGATAACAAATTCATCAGCAACAGCACAACGTCAATGAGCACAATGAATACAGCTCGGTGATCCGCCATTGTTGTTGTTGTTTTCCAACTGGCGCACATGGACCTACAAAGACGGCGCATGCCTATTTATCTTCAAACGCAATGCGCATGTGTGAGGGTGGAGCCGTGACGTCAGCGTTATCAGGGGGAATGGTTTCGGTGTTTACAGGAACCCAAAACCGTTAAGTTTTCCAAAAAATCCTCCCTTGGAGGTGATCTCAAAAACCTGCGGTTTCATGCCTGCGTTTGCTGTTTTCCTGTAAATGATATAGTGCAACCGCGGGAATTTTTCCGCGTTTGCACCGTTTCGTGTTGTCGTGTAAAGTGCCCCTAAAAAGACTGTGTTTGGCCTTTGCTCCCGTATCATTAACTTAATGTGTGGCCTAATTAGCATAACAGGGCATATTTGATGTATAACGGGGAATATGGGAGGACAATAGGCAACTTGAGTGCTTCTTGGTCTTTGCTGACTTTGTTAGTTTATTGTTCATTTTAATGTGCTGAGTCACTAAATAAAATTCAGAAAAAATACACACAAAAAACTTTGCTGTAATTAGTCATGCAAACCCAATTATTAATTTGATTTCCATTTTTATTTTTTATTTCATCAGCTTCCATTCGCCTGGTTTGTTGGTCACTTCCTGCGGGGTAACTACGGCAACGCTGCAGTGTGGATCTCACTCATCATTGGTCAGCCATTCGCCATTCTGATGTATGTCCATGACTATTATGTCCTGAACCACACACAGGAGGTTGGCTGATAAGCACACACACACACACACACACACTCACACTCACACAAACAAACAACACACACACATACATTCTGTGTTGGGCTGTAGTCCCTCGTGTAATTAAACTAGCAGTTTAACTACATTTTGCAGTAGCTTGCTGGTACTTCAACTACATTCATATTTCCATAGAGATTCAAGTTGTTCAATTACTTTTTGTAGCATTTTTTGAGTAGTACACCACTGAAACTACAATCATTATAGGCCATAATAAGAAGAGTTCATTTTAATTTAAATTTTACCTTTGTTTCTCTAATTGAACTCCCATTAACAGGACCCGGATAATAAAACATTTAAAAAAAAAAATCCAGATTTGTTTAAAAGAAATAGGCCTATGTGACATACCTAGCTATTTAGTGCTTGTAACATTTCCAGATGGGACTGTTTTATTTAGGACAGGTTTTTCTGTAGATTTAAGGGTTATTAACCTTCCGGGAAGGCTCACCTATAAAAAAATATTTGGTTATAGCTTCTGTTTTGTTTGTATGAGTTTGATATTAACATTGTTAACAACAATAAGCATAACATTATTTTGCTTAATGTATGACCTGTGCAGAACAAACTGGCACTTTTGAGTTTCAGCAATATGCTCATTGCCATTTTCTTTACTTTTTGTATCAAATTTTGTTATCATTTCATATCACATATACAGTACATTGTCAATAGGATATTTTTTACAAAGTAGTTTGAACTTATTTTTCTAAGTTGTTTTAGTTAACCAAACTTAGATTTCTCCCTAGGGTAGCTTTACTATAGTTCAACTTCTTCCAGTGTGTGAATTCATTGGTACTGTAGGTTGCAAAGCTTAGCTTTTGCTTCCCCAGCTGCACAAAGGTCTACCCTCACTCTTTCCATTTTTCTCTGGTACACATAAGCAAATGCATACATGCCACTTGTGTCCAGTGGAGGTTACACATATCGTACTTTACATATCAGGATGAACTTGTCACTTTCTGATCCTAGTATGTTTACAGCACATACCTTGGTCATTGTATCTTCCTGCTGGCAAATCTTTTGATATTTAAAGCGGAACATGTAGAATAAATGTTGATTCTTGAAATATTGTTTTAACTTAAGGATGAAAGTCGTCACTTTTGTATGTGTTGAGTGATGTCGCCATGCAGCATGTTTTTCTCAGGTGATTTTTCTTCCAGTGTGTGTCTTCATAAAGCCTGTGATGGACAGTTTGTGTTTGCTGAGGTGATTGAACATTTGGTACTAAGAAAACCTCTCTTTTGTTTTTTAATAGAGGTTTGACTCTTAAGCTGTGTGTATGGAAAGTATAATGACTGTGGTAGAATTTGATCAATTGTCAAGTTGAAGGCATTATTCAAGAACCTTGAAAAGTTATGATAGAGATTTATGATCGACTCACTGTTTTTCCTCTTGACCTTTTTGTGAGCCAGAGGGTCCTTAATGGTTAAACTGTAGCATCACTAGCAGAAATGAATGTATGTAGGGGAGATCGGGGTAATCTAAGCCACTTTTTACATTTGCTCCCCTCTAAGCGAGCTAAAATTATTTATCACTCAAATGTACACATTTCCTATTAATTCAGGGTGTTTCCTAGAAATGGGCATTAGCAGAATTTTTTTAAGACAAAGGGCAGTGAAAATATGATTGTTTTAAAAAAAAGTTGTCATGTGGCTCACTTTACCCCAGCTGTGGGGTAAACTGATCCACTTACTTTTTCCACTCTGAAACTACCATAACAACACATATTGAATCCTGAAAGCTAGCCACAAATTCCAGAACTAATGTCGGACTAGTAAAAGAATGATGGGGTTTGGTCAATTAAGCAAAGCAAATTTTCTAAACACTTGAAAGTAACTCTGAACAAAATCAAATACAACATATTATAATTCAAAAGGTTTTAATAAGATTCAAATGAAAGATAGAACCAGTTAGATTAGAACACAGTCTGGGGGTCAGAACACAGGACCCTTAGAGCCAGCTAGTGTCTGGGGGTGAAAACATAGGAAAATCAGAACCAGCGAGAACAGCCTGGGACTCAGAACACAGGAGAAGACCCAACTGGATTATAACATCAGCCTGTCATACTCTACAACTAGGCCTACTCTACATTCCAGCCCTGAAGGTTACAGGGAAAGATGAGAAAGTGCTCTTTCCGTGTGCTTGCCCCAGGTCGTCTTCCTGGTGTATTTCCGTGGCATGATGGCTTTTCTATATGACATTAAAATGAAACATATGTCATGTAATATTACATTAAAATATGTTTAAGACCAAACTTAACTTGTGCAGTGGCTCACTTTCCCCCACAGCATTTGGCTCACTTTCCCCCACCACCACAATTTGAGAACAAATGAACTCTCTCAGCATTTCAGGCTAATCTTCAGTTATCAGCATCACATGGTTTCATATGTTGGTAGTTCATCAACACGTATGATAGAAGTTTTTCTACGTTAATACATTTGCTTTGGCACAACAGTTGATTAAGTTGACAGCAAGAAAATGTACTTTTACATGGAAAATACCTATTTTGGTGAAAAAAGCATGCTTACCACAGCACCATGAGGTCCTCTCTTTCAGGGCCATGGGGAAATAAGAGGGGCTTGAAAACATATATCTCACATGACCACAAATGTTTTCCGTTGCCTAGATACAGGGGGTGGCTCACATTACCCGATGCCTCAGATTCCCCCGTTCTCCCCATGCCAATTTGATTTTATTAAAGTACATATTTATTTTATTTTTTTACTTAGTCTGTTTTGAGAAACAAAAAAGCAGTATCTATAGCTCTGTTTCTTGATTCTTTTCACCTGAATTGCCAAGTAATAACACATATCCAATACCTGGATAATATTTTATATACAGTATATATATTTTTTTGTCCTATTCAAAATTGTGTGTCATGGTACTTCCTCGATGGAGGGCTGCCAATAAATCATATTTGATAATGTATCTTAATGCAATGTGTGTCTGAAAATAGATAGTCAATGTTCAATATATTCCTTGTGAGTTAACATGTTTCTTATTAGACCAAGGTAAATTAGTTTAAAAGCTAAATATTTGACCTACCTAAAACATACATCTTCTCTTGTTGAAACTGAAACTCACACAAGATACAGAGAGCAAGAGGCAATGTTTTCATAGCGTTCTTAGATGTGTTATACAGTAGCTGACAAATATATGTAAATATACAAAATCCCATTATAAATGGATGGACATACCTTAAAGACCTACTTCGGTGGAAATATGAACTCTTTATGTTTGCACTGTCTAACCCTACATTTTCCCATGTGTGACATTACACATGGTAAAATGTAGGGCTAGGATTAACAAGTGTTGACACATGAGAGTTATGTGACTGCAATGGAAAGGGTGCCAGATTTAGCTGAAAAGGACATTTGAGTGATGATTATACACCATAATCATGATTATTGTATGCAACTAACCGGTTTGTACAGACAAAGTATTTTCTAATATCTACCATTCTAAGCTCTAAAGTGTGCACAAGTCCTCCAAATAGGTGCCAGATATTTTGTGATCTGTAGACTTTCAGTTGCAACCCCTAAAAGGTCCAGGGAATCATCAGACAGAATATTCACTCTGTGGCAAGTTATTTCCCATAATTGAAATGCTACTTTTTTCAACCACTAGAGGAGGGAATTACTAGCCTGGCACGACCCGCCAACGTACCTCCACTCAATTTATCATTTCCCTTCAGCAGTCAGTCTGGGGCTGTGTTTGCAAAGCTTTACTAACGTCCTACTCATACTCATTTTGAGTCAATGACGTCAATTTGAGCATGTGATGGTTGTGTATGCGAGTTTGGGTAGGTGAGAAATGCCCGGATAAGTACTATCTTCAGGGAAGATTTTGTTTTATGGATCGACAGGTTACTTTTCCTACTCAACCGCCCCGCAATGCATTGCGTCCTTTCAAACGGCATGGAAGTTTTTTTTTATTGCTTCTGTATACTTCAGTGTAAACAGTCCGACGAACCTCGCATACACACTCAATCGTTAAGTAGACAGTATGGAGTTTATACATGTTGAGTATGTAGGAGGGAGGACGTTAGTATGGCTTTTCTTACAGCCTGAGCTGCGGTATATTCACAGGTTTTCTCAGCGAACAGAAGGAGTGGCTGAGAACAACAACGTGCGCCAGTTTCAGTTGTAGTCAGAAGCCGGCGTATGACATACGCCACAACCAAACGTAATTTGGTTATTGCAGATCCAGAGTGGCACTGGGCAGATCCAATAGTTTAAAACTTCAACAGACACCCGCCTTTAAAAAAAGCAATTCCATAGTTTTAAGAACCTGTATAAAATATATCTTGTAGTGTGCTGTATCATATTTGAATCCTAGCGAGGAGATACTGCCACTGGAACAAACAGAAAAATGCGACTCCCCAGATGCCGTGACATCATAACTCAGAATAGAATGACTTCTTCTCAGACTGCGAAATAACCTTAAATATCTCCTATTATACTACTTTTCTGGTCTTGATTTCTTGTTAAAAACTGCTATAGAGCAACCTGACACGAATCACATCACAAAAAACCATGTAGATTTTCGGGACACTCTTCCTCTCATCTGAGCGAGCACAGCAGTCTGCTCCACACCTCGGCTTTGTGCTTGTCCGCCCCCCTCCCCCCCCCTCCTCCTGCAAACCCCACTCCGTTGTGATTGGTTACCTTCCTTCTGGAACGTTTTCAGCAGCGCGCGGGGAGATTTGAGAGCAGGAAGGTGGGGGCATGGCCGGAGCTTGCCTGAGCAGCATTACCATACATGGAAACATCCGCTTTCGTGACGACAAGAATATCCGGAAATTCTGAACCGATTTGAACACGTGATTTCTCGACCGGCTGCCCTAGTGTTTAGTGCTCTGCACAGCCACTCCAGACGGTCAGCAGGGAATACGTCTAAATGCATGTACGTCATTATTTGATAAGCTAGTATGGTTAAACATGACTATAAATCATTATAACAACGTTTATAGGTCATAAAATATCATAGGTCCTCTTTAATGTCACTGCATAAACCCAAACATCAAAATAGGCCCGCTTTACATGCATGGTCGTCGTGTAGTTTTTGCACTATAAGCCTACAACATGCAATGAATCAGACCTTTACATAACTGTAAAGGGACTCTTGTCAGTTCTTCTCCAGTACAAGTTGCAGTTATTGCAATTCCTTCCCCGCTGGTTTCTAAAACGTTCCTGCCTCTCAGCCCTCAACACTAATCCAATATACTGCTGCCATGACTGTAGCTGTAACTACTGTTATCAAATTAAAGAACCACTTGCCCGAGGCTCTTTTTTCTTCATAAAAAAATACCTTGTTTCAGTCTTTTCCCACGTCACGACCCATATTTAATCTCCGATATATATATTTTTTTCTTGTGTGTCTTGTTCTGAGATCTCATTCATGCTGTCAGTGTAAAGTCAGTATTCAAATGGATAAGTGATATTGAGCATGTCTCGGTGCTGTGTCTAGAATGTTAAATTCCAAACTGGTTTTCCGTCACGTTCATTTGACACACCCCATACGACCTAACACTATCATTAACCAATGATACCCATCATGATCATGCTACCTACCAGGATAAGTAATAAACCTGACACTGACAAACAACATTTTACCTCTTTGCTACAGCTAGGCTCACAAAGCTCAGTGTGCTTGTGTGTGCGTGTGCATGTAGATTTGTCATCCAGAAATGTGAGGACAGTGCTGTGAACCTGTGTTATATCTGGTTGACAGTGAATTAAACAGCAGGTCTGAGGCACATCACAGAGGTTCTGTAGGCATGTGTTCTTGCTCTGTGAGTGTGACACTTGGTTAAACAATCATCAGTGGGGGATTAAGACCTTATTTTTTATTTATTCTAAAAAATAAACTAATTTCAAGGACTTTATCCACATTTTCCATCATGTACATTTAAAAACAACTTTTTTTTATTGCTTTACTTTTAAGTTTGTTTGTAATTGTATTTGACAAGTTCAATAAATTGACCTAATGAAAATTGTATGTTAAAACAATTGTAGACATAGTAGGCCTGGGGTGGTTTATTTATGCTAAAATGTCATAGATGCAGTATTCTCATCATCAGAGTGTAAAAATGATTCAAAGTCATTTTCTTCAGGGGTCATTTAAGTCTCACTACGAGTGCTCTGAATGGTTTACAAGAGACGTGTAGGGCAAGCCATGTGTTCCCTATCACATTTTCTTCTTGCATCTCAAAAGGAGGGAGGTGTGCAATTATGTGCACAAGCAATCAATCCCTCACACACCTGTCCACATGGTGCCATCCATGCAGAAGAAAAAAAAACCTGACGGTGCCAAAAAAAAAAGGGAGCTTTTGCTGCAGGACAGCATTGACGCTCCATCAATCTTCCCTCTTTAATTCCTTGAGAAATAAACCATGAGAGGACGAGGGAGAAGAGGGGCAGAAATCTCCTCATCCCTCGTCAATCCTCCATTTTAAGACTGTTCCTGATGTAAACAAACCTTTCCAGTTCCCCCTGGTTTGGACAGTCGCACATATTCTTTTCTGTACCTTGACACAAGCATATGTCCTATAATGATCCATCCATCTCTACACCTAGACAGACAGACAGACAGACAGACAGACAGACAGACATACTGTACTCCCTCCCTCTCTCTTTGTCTGCCTATCTTTGCTTTAAGTGTCAATTCCCCCCGTCACATCTCCCCCCATTCCCTCTCTCCTCTTTCTCTGTCTCTCTGTGCTCATCCTCAGTAACAGGTTGATCCATGGCTCTTCTCCCGACATCCGTTATTCCGGATCTCCTTCGCGGACCGCTGACAAGCCGTGAGTGATGATGATCCTCCAAACAGGAAACCCGCAGACGCAAAAACCTGTCTCATTGTGCCAGATTGATGGAGTGTCCAGGCCCAGGCACACATAGCCATACAGCGACAGACTAAGCCTTACATTTGGAACAATAGTTTTAGCCAGTTATGGGTTTTAAGTGACACAAAATAACTATACAGTAGTAGGCCTGTGTCTCAAATAGCAGTTTAAAGGAGACATACAGTATATGAATAGAAATTAGCATTTCAGTTTGATTAACCAGATAGTACTGAATGCAACACTCCGATTTTTATGATACAAACATTTGCAAGGAAATAGGGACATCAGTGGGGTTTATATAGTGTAAACTTCCTGGGCATTGTTTTCATG
This sequence comes from Hyperoplus immaculatus, assembly GCA_949357725.1. Lineage (NCBI taxonomy): Eukaryota > Metazoa > Chordata > Actinopteri > Uranoscopiformes > Ammodytidae > Hyperoplus > Hyperoplus immaculatus. The sequence continues at coordinate 19,740,730 of OX442353.1, read as the reverse complement.
CATTTCCTGAGAAAATGTAGTGACAATTGGAACGTTCTGTGTTTCTCCTTGGGTCAAGGCACGCTTCTACCCACCTGCTTGTGTATAATTTTTGAATTTTCCAAATTAGATTTACCATTTCTTGGAATTTAAATGTTTTTTTTGGGGGGAGTTTGGGCTAATTGAAATTGGCTAGACTTTAACCGAATCTCTTGAAAAATGTACCAACATTAAAACACTAATGAGAGAAATAGTGTTAAAGAAATATGAATGAAGTCTACCACACTGTAAAGAACACTGTATCTAATTTGTGACATGCAGAACCTCATTCATTGTTGTGTTTTTTATTAATTTTCATACTATATTACAATATTTGATGTTGTGGAAATGTACTTTATGGACCTTCACACACATGTCAATCATTTAATGTACAAGTTGTACACTTGACATGGGCATGCATGTGCGTGTCACAGCAGAATGTAAACACATACTAAGACTTCCTGTCTGAAAGAAGATTTACAGAGAGAGGGAGGAAGCAGAAAGTCATTGAAGGAAGAGAGAGAGAGAGAGGGGGATGAAAAGATTATGCTAACAGGGAGAAAAAGAAGCAGAGAAGCTGAAAAAAGACACATTGAAAGGAGTGAGACGTACAACAAAAGGGGGGAAGCAGAAAGATCTGAGGTCGTTGGGAGAAATCTTGTAAGAAAAGGAATCGCTGAGTAACAGCAGAAAGTTTGACAACTTGTTGGAAGTCACGGGAATGCCTTCTGATTCAAAGATCTGAAGAAGATATGTTGATTACAACAGCAAACTGCCGTTACTAGAAAAATCTGAAAGGAGAGATACGGTACAACTGACTGATAAATGAGACCCTCACTGGAACTCTGAAGCGCACCAGACAGAAAGGAGACTGATGAAAGTGGACGTTCACTTCATGACATGACACTAAGGTGCACAGGTGACTGGCTGTTGTGAACTATCCTTACCTGTAAAACGATCCAGAATCACCTGGTTGGGACACAGCCCAAGGATTTCTGCATTGGGACTGACATGAGGACCCCCACCAACTTCAACAGGCACAGATTTGAATCATCCGGAGTTGGTTGGACAAGTGTCTCTTTTTCCTGCAGAGGTGAGTTGTCATCATCAGCAGTGTATAAACTGTGTCCACACATACAGCATATTTTTTTATAAAGACAGGAATAATAAATCAAGTCAGTTAAATCCAGGAAAGCAGACTCATTCAAACATGCAAGTACAAATGTAATGCCAAAGATCACTTAAACATGGGGATGATAAGTGCCTGCCACAAGTATATTAAGGTTACAAAAAAAAGAACAGATTATTGTTACATTGTATATTAAATCGTTTAATCAAACAAACAAAATCATGATTCATGAATTGTCGCAGTTATCTACAAATTAACATGTGAGTTTAAAGAAGTGTCTAAAGAAGTTACGATGCTCTACTCCAGAGCATGTTTGTCATGTGGGTCCTGTCACACAGTCAGAGAACCTGGAAAAAGGCCCCTGTGAACTTTTATTGCAAGTAAAGCCATCACTAAAATTAGAGTTACAGCAGCAAGCAAAATATCCCATTTGCTTTTAGGGGCTTTCTGCGGAGCTATAATTTGATGCGATAAAGCGTGAGATCGGTATTCCACTATCCCATCCTCTGTTTCTTTCTCCTTTTTTCTATTTATTTCTGCTTTTCACACCACACACAAACACACTACCAAATGGGACTCCCACGCTGCTGGAATTTATTTGGACAGTGTTATTTGTGATCCGCCTCTGGGCCCCCTTTGCTCTCCTCTCAGTATCACTTTACAGTCATTGCATCACCACAGTCTTTGATGTTGGAAGAGGGAGAGCAACAATAGGACAGCAACAGTGATGTGTTAGACTGCTATCCTATTATCTCACAGACTCAAATCACAGGCCAACACCACTTTGTAATCACTGTGTTGTTTCAATATATCTTCAATTAGTGCAGCTGAAGACAGTTAAAGATAAAAAAAGGTCCAATAATTGTCTTCTGATGAGCTTTATTAAAGGGGACATATTATGCAAAAACTCAGGTTTAAATGTATATTTCCGAGGTCTACTAGGAAAGTTTCAATGGTTTATTGTTAAAAAAAAACATTAGTTTTCTACCATTACCCATTTCTTCATCGCCTTTTCCAGCCTCTTCTGCTCTCTATCTCAAAAGGTTGATTTTGACATCTACCCCCCCTTCGCAAAAATCCTAGTCTGCTCTGACTGGTCAGATCTACATGGGCGTGCATGCACCGCCCTGCTCATTTACTCTATACCAACTTATATGGGCATGGCACACGCCCAGCTGTGAGTTTTGTTTACTTTTGGCCAATGCAGCATGGAGATCGATGTTACCATGTTTAGCTTCATTTCTACAGCAAATGTCAGCACACTTACCACTTCTAAACCAAAAGCTTTACAACTGAACCTGGTCAGGCAGGAGTCTGAGCTGAAAACTGTGAAAATTGCATCAAGATTTCTGGTTTCCCTGACATTATCATCAGGTAAATACAATTTAAATATGTCACAGTCAATAACAGAACATGAGCTAAGTATTTATGCAAAAACGTCCTAACTTGTAACATACAACGTTTTATGTATGTCTCTACAGGCTAAACTGGGAAATGATCTACAACCCAGTGGAGTGAAAAAGCTTTGGTTGTGAAGCCATGCTGAGGGAACATGTAAATGTAAAGTAACGCGGCAGGAAAGGAATGTATCAGGCCAAGATTCACTGGAAAGGCATTATCTTTTGTAAAAAAAAAAAAAGTATAGAAATAATTAGTCAGAGCTGCAAATTATCTGACACCCTTTCAATATCTAGTAGCTAATGTATCATTTCTATTGTGATCACTCATTTATAATAAAGTTTTACTGTTAAATGCATTGTGTTGCTTACTGTCACTGTTTGCTTCGTGTAGTAAAGGATTACTTGAAACGCACATTTTCATAGTCAGGATGTTGGACTAGTTTTCTGACCGATCTACATGCATTTACTTATACGTTTTTTAATTCAACCCTTTATCTCTCTGAAGATTTCTTATAAAACAGTATCATTACATTTTAAAAAGACCAAAACCATACTTAAAAATAAAGCAGTTTATTCATAGCCAGTGAAATGGAAATATAAAGTGTACATATCAAACAGAAGCAAAGCCATAACTTGTATGTAACTGTCCAGTTGTTGCTGGTGGGCCCTGAAGAAGACAACCTGTCCCACCCAGTGAACAGTCTCCTCTGATGGAACAGATAGTGTGGTCCGTCAGGTCACTCATATCTGTAAAACATGACACATTCAATGTTATATCATGTAGCCTAGCTGAAATATACATCATACATCTGTAGTTATGGCAAAGCTACAAACTAATGAAAATATATTTTTCTTCCATTATTAAATAAGATAGGCTACTAATAAGTTCAGTATAGCCCTTGCTCAAGAAGCATCGAGTTCTGAGTGATACTGTGTGCTTTTTGAAATATGGACAGGAAACAAACAGCAGCAGAGGCAACTTACAGTAGGCTATTCTTCCTGTCTATTATAGTGTACATAAACACTGGAGATGTAATAGGCCTACTGCTGCATGTACCACGAGAGCTTGCATTACTACACACTGTCAACAACAAACAAATACTATTCAGTTTCCAACACACCGTACAGTTTCCCCGTCTGTTTTTCACACAGGGGCTGTCACGGACAGACTCACAGATCTAAACGTTAGCATAAAGCTAACGGTTAAGCTAGCGGACGCTAACACTAACACTAACTACTTAACCCAGTGGCATTATCTCGTTTCAGTCGGCGTTGGTTATTATAGGAGGGATAAATTAAAGCACATTACACACATTGAACTCATAAACAGACAGATTTGTTTTTTAAATAGGACTACTTACATTTCCAGAGGAGAGATGGTGTCTCTCAGTCTTCCAGGCACAATCTCCTCCACACTCCAGTATAACGGCAGATCACACTAGATTGCCAACCTTTGCTGGGCATAGCCAAACAAAAAATGAAGTAAATCCATTCAGCCCAGGTCTGCTTCGAGGCTAGGGTGTGATGGTAGCTTGAGGATGAGCTAACACTGCAGCTTGCTTCTGCTCTGTTGTTGCATTAGCAGGTGCAGTTCCAGGTGTGTGTGGGGCGTCTTGATTTGCCAATCAACTGCCGAGTTTCTGGCGAGCTTTCCAGTGGGAGTATTTATGATAATGAAAACCGACCAATTTCGTCATCAGTCGGTGTTTTTTGGAACAGACCTTCAAATCCCCCCTTTTTCGAAATAAGCATCCCAGAAGAAACTGACATATTTGTCTTTTTGAAGCTTGTGTGTGCTGGTAGGGTCCCCAATAACCTAGAAAGTGTGCCCAAACACCGGCAATGTTTGGTTTTTCAATATGTCCCCTTTAAATTGACCATAACCCATATACACTGTATGTCTGAATAAAAAGAAGAAAATATACATAGGCTAATGAGTTTTGGTAGAAGCCTACAGTTACATTAATTCATACACCAATATCCAGCCGTTTTGAATTCGGCTCAAATGTTTTTCTTATCCTTTTTTGGGTTACTCCATGATCTAATCCTTTGATAAACAAGATTGATGGCCAGCTTACATTTGCTAGTTAGCGCTAAACACAGACTTAAGCTGGGGCTGATTGGAATGATTAACTGGTCATAAACCAAAAGTGATGGATACATGAAAATTACATCCACTGAACACCACATGAAAATCTCGTTATTGCTGACCTCCAGTGGTTTAACTTCTTGACTGGCTAAATGGTGTATGAGTGGACTCCTGGACACCATGACATCATCAGTGATGCCGGGTCTGGTCAGAGATGAAACAGGCTTAAAACCTGCAACCAGTGAGGGCAGCAAAGCACTGCTTTTCAGCCTGGTGTTCCATTACTTTTATTAAGTCATCAATTCAGTTCATCCTGAGGTGAACACTAAAGATGGAGTCAGCAATCGTAGCGTATTGTGAAGAGATATTCACTGATTTGAACAAAAAGTCATTTTGACAACAAGCATTCTCCAGAATCTCTGACTCCACCTTTAATGACCATGACTTGATAATCGATCCATTATTCAGACATTTCACTAAAAACCAACGGTCAACCTAATGCTATCACTAGAGGAAAGGCCAGGGAATAAAGGCCAAATGATACACCCTTATGTTTAGTTGCATGGCTAAAAAAGATCTGTAGCTTTAGATAGGTAGGCCATTTATATTGGGGCTCAACATTCATCTTTCCAAAGACCAGCTTTGACTATACATCACTAAGAACAAATGTAGTAAAAGACTTGTCATAGTCATTTGTCTCTCAGATGAAGTAAGCGGTTAAACCCACAATTTGCCCCAAAGCAGAGCACTAATAACACTCGTAAGCACTGTTAATGATGATGCACTAGCTCCAGAAAGCTGAAAAATATCAGGGGATGATACTGTGAAAACATCCATTTATTTATTTCAGTGGTCTTAGAGGTCTGTGGCTGGACTGGTCTCGTTAATGCAGATGAATCACATTACTCATGCCATACCCTCAGCTGAGAATGTTATTCTCACTATACTATTTCATCTGCTGCACGAATATTTTTACTGCGACGTGCACAACCCAATACGTCTGGCTCCTGAAACCTTTGCTGTCTGGGACTCACATGAGTAATTAAACTACATTGCCAGCCTGCAGCCAGTTGTGGGCTTATATTAATTGGTAAGCTCCATGAAAAATATGATGTTTAACCTCACATGACTTGGCAGTTTGATATTAAAAAATCCCTCAAGAGTTGGTCTTTATCGATAAGCTTTTTGAATCTGTTTTAAAGTCTCCAACTATCAATATATTTTCACATTCCATTCCATTGAAGTATACAGTATCTCCCAGTCAGTGACTGCCCTCTGCTGTCTATAATATTAACACCTGGCAAAATGTAAGATCATATTTTTACTCCACAGCTGAAAACACCATATGGCAGTGTGACTTTAGTGTCTACTTTCATAAAGTCTCATAACAGCAATAAATTGCGTTGTGAGAAAATATCATTACACTTGGAGATGACATGTTGCATTTTGCCACTGTGGCATCTGTTACAGTTTCTTATTCAGTCTTGAAGCATAAATTGAACTGTTGTCTCCAGTCATAATAGTGAGTGTACATTATGTAGCTTGTATTTTACCTTCATTCACACAGCAGCTATTTTAGGATCATAAGCGGATGTTTTATCCGATGCTGTTTCTCCTGTTTTGTGGAATGTGTGATGCAAGGGAGCTTTCTTTATTTTGATATATCAATCTGATGTATTCTTTAGTCAATAAATGTGGTACTGGGGTTGAAAAGGTTTCAGTGTTACAACCAATAAAGGAAAGTTACAGTAGACCCATCAATCAAAGAAAGTCACCAAAAAAATTTAAACTGAAATATGTGGCGCAAAACCGTGATCGTGTCTATCCAGTCTTCCCAAATCCACTTTGTTTGTTCTCATTGTAAGAACAATTCACTATGATTCAAAGGGAAAATAAACAGAAGCAGGACATACAGACCAAGAATGATGAAGCAGAATCCACATTTTTTATGTTTTTGTTTAATCAAAAAGGCTAAGATCTGTTAGCCTGACTATCGCTGCAGCTCAATCTTATCAAATCACTGGCAGACTCGTCTGGGTTCACCCAGGCTAAAGATCTGTGCCTTTGGGAGATCATATTGATGTTTTTAAAATAAATATACTCATATCCTCTCAAATAACATTGTTTAAATACACTCACATTATAAATAACTGGTCTAAACATAACCAAACTGCCGACAGGACAGGGGATTGATGAGGGATGCTTGTAAATGTCTTGCTTGCTGATGGCAGTTTAAATTGAATGCATATTTTACAGCCATCGTCTCTGAACAGCTTTAAATAGAAAAAAAGAAGAAAAATATAGCAACCTTTAGCAATCTTCACACTGTATTCTGCTGTTTTTGCTCCGTCTAAAATGTGTTAAAATATTGTGTCTTTTTGTCTGACAGTATCTGCGGCAACCATCATCATCACAATCTTCATCATCGTCACCATTATCACCTGCATGCATCATCATCATCATCATCATCATTATGATGGACTTCAACAGCACTGAGTCCTGGCTTTTTATCAACACTTCTTTTCCAATCCTGGATGTAATAGCCAGTCCCAGTAACACAAGTGGCATGGAAGAATATCTTCAGAAAATGGCTCATTTAGACGAGGGGCTCTACAATGACTTTTACGGCCTTTGGATTGCACTCATGGCCACAAACTCTCTCATATTCCTGGTAGGTGGTGGCCTATAAGCAGTACTTAGGTAAAAGTACGTACCTTATTACTTTACTGAAGACATTTTTGGAATATCTTTACTTAGCTTGAATTTTTATATTTATTGCAACTTTTACTTTTACAGCACTATTTACATAGAACATGAAAATAATACATACTCGCTACCAAAACAAAATTGAACAATACATGTGTCATGATATTGTTTCTGGACTGCATGTTTTCACGCAGGAACAACCAATGCTCTTGTCAATTCAAGTTTACATTTAACGAAAAAAACTATTTCTTGATGTTTTGTTTTCTTTTACTTCTGATAATTAAAGCGGCTATGAGTAACATTTAAATATCTTTTAAACAGCCTCATGTTTCCTCTGATAATCATAAATTACCTTTAACAGCAAACGAGACCATCAGTGCAAAGAAAGACGTTTTTAAATAGTTTTTATTACTGCTTTTGGTCTGGTCGCACACCCAGTCCGATTTTCGGTTCGCTCGTGCAAGCTCTATGGTCACATATCCGTATTGGTCGCAGATTTCAGTGTGGCGCAGCAACGTGAATTGAGAAGCTTATCCCTCCAGGTGAGGGAAGGGGAGCGGGAGCCTTGTTTGATACAGTTATTTGTCGTCATAATGACTGATAAGGGGGCTAAACCATCAAAGAAAAATCAATAAAGAAAAGCTAAAAGGGAGAGTGATATAGGCTACGGGGGGACGAGGGCGTTGCCAAGCAACGTGCATACAATTTCACGAGAGCGAAACTAGACTGCAGTGTTTACTCCTAAATGAATGAGCGGTTGGTACTAACACAAAGTTTGCTTTGCTTCACCATCATCAGATAACCATTATCTGAAATAGTCATTATATACATCAACAACACAAACACATTACCTCATCGTGATCCATACTAACTGCCGTCTCTCGTTCATTCGCTTTCTGTGAGGAGTCGGACACACGTCTTTCAGCTCCGTGAGAGAGAGTAGTTAGCAATCAGCATTGCAATCAGGTGCGTGTGGCAGTGACTGGCATTAGTTCATGCAGTGTCAAAACCACTCTCACGGAGCCGAAAAGAGTCCTCACACTTTCAACACAAGGACATGCACTATATTGCTCCCTTCTCAGTTCACACTCACGCGCCTGGCACGCGCTAGTAAACAGCTTTGCGACAGCGGGCGTCGTAAAAATACTACCGCTTTGGTCCAAAGGGGACGCCAACGTGCCATGTTACTCGTAGTGGCTTTAAGTACATTTTAATACCTTGTACTTTTGATTTACTTAGGCGTTTAAGTTCCCTATGGATCATAGGCCATCGATGAAAGCCCTCCATCTACTTTTGATAGTCAAGTAGATTTCATGTGAGCTACTTTAAGACTTATACTCAAGTGATTTTCACTTGGGTGACTTTTAATTTTACCAGAGTATGTTTTACATAAGATACCTTTACTTTTACTCAAGAATACCATTAAAAAACTTTTTACACCACTGTTTTTAAGTAGTTTTATATATAATATATCCTTTTAAGAGTTTGCCAATGTTTTGCCAATGCCCATCTCCCTAGTGTCCCTAATTCTCTTGTCCTCTCCCACACAGGCGGGCATGGTGCTCAACACAGTGGCACTTTATGTTTTCTGTTTCCGCACCAAGCACAAGAGCACCTCGGTGATCTACACCATCAACTTGGCGGTGACGGATCTCTTGGTCAATCTCTCTCTGACGACTCGCATCCTGCTCTACTACAGTGGGGGAGCCTGTCTGACCTGCTCCTACCTGCACATCTTCAGCTACTTTGTCAACATGTACTGCAGCATCTTGTTTCTGACCTGCATATGTGTCGACCGCTACCTTGCCATCGTGCAGGTGGGTTTCTGTCTGTGCTCTGGTTAAAATAATTAGTCACGGGTTATGTTTTCCAAAGCCCAAACTGTTTCTTAATTGATGCCCCTGCAAACCCAAATCCACAAAATATGACTGTCATTTGGGGAGTTAGTTGTATGATAGTAAACATCTACAAAGAGTTAGGCCTATTTATCCAAGATATTGTCATTTAGGTTTGATGATTTTTAAAGAAATTCCATTGAGATGAGGCGGGCTATGCTCTGGTTCTAATGATACTGGTATTTTGGACCAATCACAGCAGTTCTCTGCCCAAACCCTCTATGAAAACAATAACTGTTGCCAAGGATACAGTTTGATACGGCCATTCCCACACTGTCCTGTCAAACGGTTTGGACAGTAAAAAGTTTTTATAACATTCATGAACATTTATTTTCAATCAAATGTTAGTAAAACAATTATTGAGAGACACCCAACTTTGATATCATATATCGATTTTTACTATTTAAGACCAGGTTTCCAGAGCATTTAATTACATAGGCTACATGTTCATCTGGAGCTCAAAACCAGAACTGAATATTTTCTCTTGTCCTTGCAGGTTGAGGCCTCCCGTCGATGGCGGAACTCCGGCGTGGCCAAATGTGTGTGTGTCTCTGTCTGGCTGTTTGCCATCGTGGTCACCTACTCCTTCCTTTCCACTGCTTTCCAGCACCCGGGCTGCTGCATCTCAAAGCTCCTCTTTCTCACCCTCTTCGAGTTCTTTCTTCCCCTCGTCATCATTGTGGTTTTCACGTTGCGGATTATGTGGGCCCTGGCTGACCCCCGTCTGATGCAGCAGAGCAGGTATGGCCAAAGTTGAATACATAGGGGTAATAAAGGGAGTGAGAGAGAAATGACTCACATCTGCTGGGATGTCACAGTGGTGGTCTTTACTGTATTTCCTCAGGGACAGAAGAAGGAGGGCGGTCCAGCTTCTGACCACAGTGCTGATCATCTTTATGGTCTGCTTCACACCCTTCCACGTCAGGCAGGCGAGTGAGAGATGTATATGGCGTGAAACATTGTTCTCAAATATTAGCACTTTTCTTTTTACCCCGTGGCCCTTAAACCCTCAAGGGGTTCTGAGATCAATGAAAAGGATTGAGCCTTATGCTTCTGTCTCACAAAACAGCAATAATTTATTGATCTCACAAAATCATTCAAATTTTAAAAAAAAAACTGATACACAGAAGAAAAAAACATTCTTTGGTTGAGCTGCTCATAACTCAAGCAAAATAGACATTGCTTTGTTTAAAGGGGTGAAAAAAGGTTGGGAAGTCCTCCTCGGTTAATGAGATGATTGGTAGATGATGTGAAATATCCACTGCTTTAACATACTCATGGCTGTGTTGTCTAACGCTAACCCTATAGGTGGTGGTATACTTCTACCCTGATATGCCTCATCATGTGATAGTCTACCACTTGACCGTCACTCTCAGCAGTTTGAACAGCTGTATGGATCCCGTCGTCTACTGCTTTGTCACAAATAATTTCCAGGTGAGCCTCCATGGAGTCCTTTCCTTCCACACTCTCCCTTCCACCCCTTTCTCCTTCCCATACATCCTAAAATCTTTCCTCCCTGCCACATGTCCATCTATCCATCCATCTAGCCATCCATCTTTCTCTTCAGCCATAATCTGTCCTTCCACCGCACATTTATTCCCTTCTTTACATGTCGATTAACTGAATAATATATTGCACTTTTGTCCCTCAGGCCACTGTGAGGAATATGTTCCGTCGTGCAGAGCCCGAGCACACTAGTGGTGACATCGTTAGCATGCAGCACAGCTCCAAGGGCTCAGGAGGGACGGCCAACGGCATCACTAATAATGTGATCATGATGACCACCATGCCCACTTCACTAAAGACAGACAATGTGGGGAAGGAAGCACACACACTTGTAAGTCCCCTTTCACATGGGGTGAAGAGAAGTGAAAGTCACTGAGATGTCACAGTCGTCTGGGGAAAAGGTGGCTGATATCCCTGGACTCTGCAACATGCCGACAAGTGTTAGCCTATAATAACAGCACAATTGTGTAATGGCACAGCAGTGCTAGGAGCTCAGGAATTATAATAACCATAAGGACCAATTTGCTGCCATATTTGAATAAATACAAAAGAACGCTTACTTATGTGTATTATTACATGGATCACACAAGTGCCAACTCTCAAAAAAGATCTAGTAATATTATATGTGGCCCTATATAGCTGTTTAGATTGTACCTATAAAGTGTCCTTTAGCATACAATAGTTCCCATGACCAAATTCACTTTCATAAGTCAATTCAGTAAATAAACTATCAACCTGCAGTAAAGCTGATAAGAACAATTTCATTATAACATCGATAAACAGTTGCATCACTATCTAAACATACTGTAAAAGTGACCACACCTATTAGTTTCCCACTTGGAAGGATAGAAGAAAAAATTTCAGAATGAAAAACCAAATCTGTGCAACAGAGGGCAACATTGCTCTCCCTTTCAAAGACCATAGAAGATCAGAGAAGGGTAGATCACCGAAATAGCTGCAATGTGAATGTTTGAGCTGTTACAATATTTTCTTATTATAACAACCTTTGATATTATGTGCCATCAAAAAAATAAATTTTCCTTTTATTAAATTCAATTGTCCCATCGACAATCATCAGAAGCTCTCTTTGCAGGGAAACAGTCACATCAAATGATTATTGGAGAAAAATAGAAGGGGGAGATAAAATGTGTTCTGGTCAATCAATCAATCAATCAATATTTTTTTATTTATATCTCGCTTTTCATACAAAAGTAGCTCAAAGTGCCTTACAGACAAATTATTAAAACAATATATATATATATATATATATATATATATATATATATATATATATATATATATATATATATATATATATATATATATATATATATATATATATATATAATAATTAAATAAGATCCTGAGGGACCAACGAAAACTGAATAAATAAACATAATGTAAAAAGGGTAGGCGCAATAAGCTAAGGCTTCAGCCTACACCTTTTCGATCAATACTATTTATAAGAAATTAATATATAAATTACGATGACAACTTTGTGTTATTTTGTGTGTTTTTTATTATTTTATTTTTTTAACTTATGTAAGTAATGTTGTGAATATGTTTTGATCGAAATAAACTGAAACTAAACTAAACAGAGATTAAAAACAACAATAGAGAAATAGAAACCAGCAAATAAAATCAAGAGAATTAAATGAAAATAATCCAACCCTCCCACCCTGATAGACATGCACAGAGATATACACAAATACATACACACTCATACACACACTCACATACACACGCAGACACAGAAACTCACATAGGCCTACTCACTCACACATAGGCCTACACTAACTGTCACTAAAGAGACATGACCGGGCACTGAGACCTGAGGCGTGGAGGAAGCTACTTTTTGGGGGGACCAACCATACTGGCCGCAGAGAGCGCCGACACAGGGACCAACCCAACCCGGGCCACAAGAGGCCCCACATCACGGTGAGGAGCCCTCTGGCTACTCCCAGTCCGTTAGGCCCCCATGAGGAAACACTGGGGATTAAAAACGGACAAAACAGTAAAATAAAGCAAAAAGCATAGAGGCTAAAAACTAGAGAGATTAAAACAGCAGAAAAGAATAAAGATACAAGTGCTCTGAAAAGCACAGCATAAAAGGAATTAATAAGACTTTCAAAATAAATAAACAAATAAATCAATAAAAAGCCTGGTTAAAAAGGTGTGTCTTGAGCCTCTTTTTAAAAACCTCAACAGTCTCCGCGACCCTGAGGGCCCATAAAAACTGAACGCCGCCTCCCCGTGCTTTTTAGAACTGTTCTAACTAGACAAATGCTTTGTTTTGCCTATGTAGGCTATCAATCTGGGGTAGGCTATTTCTGGTTTCGGAATGATAGTTGTTTTCCTGGTGGGATCAAGCTGTCAAGAATGATTTAAAAAGAAAATGACTTACAGTGTAACATTGGTCATTCTAATGTCATCCCTCTCACACGTATTTAGATTTAATATCTTTAAGGAATAAGGTTTGAAAAATAAAATGTTCCATTGCTGCAATAGCTACTTTAACCTCTATTTCAATGCTATTTGTATTATGGTAGGCTTCTAATGCTGCATAAGATATGAGTGTTTTATGTTGGTGATGATGCTCCCATTGACTGTGTGGATACCATGGACCTATTATAACGTGGATGTCCCAAATCTATGGATGCCCCGCCCACAGTGTGTGAGTAGCTCGATTGCGTCATTTGCTTTATCTTATGACCACGCCTCGCTTTGTTACTGTGGAAACCAATACGCCTGGTGAGCGTGGTAAACAGTGGGTCACACGGTTAGCTGGCAAAGGTTAGCCATAATTGCTAACCCATTAAGGAGAGTTTTTGCCGTAGCGTTATCGAAAATGCAAACAACGCGGGACTGCTTTTGACTTTACTCAGCGGAATACAACTTCAGGTATGTTACACATTTCTGTCTTTAATATATAAGTGGTATCGCTGTCTTTAAGTCGCTAAGTTAGCTGCCTATACTGTACCTAACCGTGCTCGCTATGTTGACGTTAGCCATGAGTAAAACCTCAGTCATGATGAATGAGCCCAGAGTCAGGTGTGCACCATCCTAAAGCGCTGAAAAGAGCTTCGCCATTAACTAATTGCCCTTTAGAACAGCCTCGGTTCGTTTCTCAGGCAAGTCGTTAGTGAGCAGAGCTGCCTCCTTTGAGAAAAACAAAACATGTACCAACTGGTTCAACAAACCCCTTCAAGACCCGTCATGCATTACTATTTCGAACCTCCCTTCAGAAAGATTACACTTTTGTAAAGCTTGGTTGCTTCCACATGAATAGATAACTCTGCCATTTTGAAATCATCCCGACAGATTTGCACAGGGATGTCTCCCTTTGAAAGCCCGATATATTTAGTTTAAATATTAACTTCCTCGTGACCTAGCTGTCAACTGTCCTTTTGGCATTACATTCACAAAGTGATTTAGCAAAGACAAGAGAAATGTGGCTTAACTATAGGCAAACAGTTACACAGTATCCTTCCTAGATGTAATTCATGTAACTTACCTACTTGTTGTAAATGCTAACAATTAGGCAACATCTATGTGTGGTAAGAAGAACGGTGGGTTACTTAATGTTCTTAATCCTTGTGAATCAACATCTTATATATTATCAAGCTCAGATGATTTAAGGTGTGGCAAAATTGCTTGACTTTTGTTCCTTCATTGTGTTTTACAAGTTTAAGACGGGGACCTAGCAGCAGGCAATGCTTCTTAGTGTCTAACCTCTGTCTGTTTTTTGTCGCAGGTTGCTGTGTGCCAAGAGTTTCCACATAACGCTGACTTGCCTGGAAGTGCACTTCCATGCACAGATACACACACACAGACTTCTGCTGACCCACTCTGATATTGCACATCTAAATATCTAAATACTGCATGTGCACAACTTCCAGCACTGAGAGAACCACAGCAAACACATTTACAGACCTGTTCTAACCCTTCTGACAGCTCACCAAAAACACAACTATACTGGAACCCATAACGCACATATGGCCAACCCCCTTTTCACCCACCGCTTCTGCTCTTTCCTGCTACGCCCCTCTACATACCTCTAGAGCTGCGCATAACTCCACTGCTTTTCCTGAATCTTGGAATTTGTGCAAAGCACAGTGAGAAGTCCACCGCTCTCTCACGGACCTAACTGAGCCATGCTGAGTGGTTAAAAATATCAGCATGTGGAATGTATTTTTACAGCATTTATGTTTTGGAAACATTCATCTCATCACCATGATGGCTCCTGCCTCCTCCTCAGTTATTTGCAATTCTTTGACTTTGAAGCCAGAAGGTGTCGACCAGCAGAGGTCCTCACGGAGTATTTCTTCCTGTATATTTCCTGCACTTCTTACACAGTGAGTGGTCGAGATGAAAACCATGGACATTACATGTTGTTTTGATAAATAAAAGCGAGAACAGTTCTTCTTTCGGTTAGTTTTTATACACTGGGATATACAGACCATCCAGCAATATACATGAATCCACTGAAGTCGAACCAGAGTCTAATGGGAGAAGAAGCAGATGACAGGGGGGCTTCTAGCTTTCTGGAGAAGAGGAACATGGCGAAAGAAGAAGAAGAAGCAGAAGAAGATAGTGAGAATGAGGTGGAGAAGGAGAGCAAAGGTGTGCCCATCCCTCTGCATCGCTGGGTGATGCATGGAGCGGTGATGTTTGGACGCGAGTTCTGCTATGCCATGGAAACGGCCCTGGTGACGCCAGTGCTGCTGCAGATAGGTAAGGCAATGAAATACAGTCAGTATAGAGAGTTACACAGGCTTCCTTCTTAAATGTGCTTAAGTGTTGAACATAAAATTTAAGCAATTTGGTTGCACTGGTATTTTCACTTTATTTAGAGTTACTAGACCTCTCCCATTTAAAGTACACTGTGATAGGGCTATAGTGGCATCAATAATAAAACTATATAACCCCCACACACACGTGTACAGATGTTTGTGTGCCTGTTCGGACAAGCGTGTTGTTACTTGCTCGTCGTGGCGCTTTACTTGCCCCCGGCCATCGGGCAACCCTTATTGTTGAACCCTGCAGTAATAACATTGTGGAATTCAACCGGCTGCACCACTGTAACCTGTGTGCCCAGCAGTAGCCAACTGGTGGCTATGCAGTTAGTTTTCAGGTTTGCCACCATAGCAGAAATGGAACAAAGGCATTTTTCCCTGGCTAGGTATTACAAGAATTTCTAATGCAGCACATTTCTGTAGGGGAGAGTGGCCTAAGTTGTGCATTTTGGAAGTTGTTCCACCCCTTGTTTCAAGAAAACCGTGGAAGAAATTGGAAATGTGACCACATATTTAAGAAGAGCCATCCATTTGACTCATCCTGTAAAGAAGGGAGAAACAAGGAATAAGATATAAGCACATTTAAGCTCAAAAAACTGTGTTTTGCCTTTCAAAGTAAAATTTCCATGATCAAGGTTTTTTTGATTATTGTGTCTGAACAATTATAGACAAGTTTGAAAACATTTGACACATGTTTTAGTGCTTTGGTATGCTACATTTTGAGTCTATACAGTTAGCACGATGTCAGCCCTAAACTGCTGCATCATGCTTATTATCCAAAATTCTGGGGATGGGGTGATTTCTGCCAAAGGGCCTGGGTGAGTTATAAGTAAGTAAGTAAGTAAAGTGTATTTATAAAAGCACATTTATGACAGTTTGCACTGTCCAAAGTGCTGTACATAGTGCATTCAGTAGGTAAACAATGAAGGTAAAATAACAAAAACCAAAATAAAAGACGTAAAGCCCATACATCCACATAAACACAGATAGTAGTGCAGAGGTAAGATAGTTAATGGGGAGGAAACACCAGGGTGTACATATGGGTTTTGAGCCTTAATTTAAAGGCAGAAATGTAGGGGAATCACATTTGTCAGGTGGCAGTTGGTTCCACAAGCACGGAGCAACTAGTGCAAAGTACATTTCTGAGAGTTGTGCCAGTGGCATGGCTGTATACGCTGTTCACCAAAAGAAAGTGATTGTCTACAGTAGCTCAGAAGAGAGTGACATCTCAATTCCACTTAAGGACACCACTGATGAGAGTTCAGATGGCCAGAAAGATGATGATGGTGACTTTGTCATTGTGAGCTTTGCAGGTAAAACCATTATATCAGCTAGGCCTTGTTTAAGAAAATTGTCCTTCAATCTTTGTCAACTATTTACTTTATTTACTTTGAATAAACCTTAAATAAGTAATTGTCTAATGGATTTGTCTTGCATTACAGTTTATGAGATATATAGCAATGGCACAATTCACCCCATGGTATTCTCTCCAACCGCACAACTTACACCACACCGGGGGCAAGTTGTGCATCAAGACAACTTTTTTTCCGAAAGCTATATTTCTTCAACAGTTTATTCCAGATCCAAAGTTTTTATTGCCAGGGATGCACAACACCCTGAAATATATGTACATATTTGAGTTGGAGACTTTACTGTCAAGGCTTTACTTTAAAGTCACTTTGAGTGAAAAGTTGCACAACTTAGGCCACTCTCCCCTATTCTTTTTTTTTTAAAGATGGTGTTTGTCAGTCAGTACAACTGTTAGTTTAAGTTATTATTAACAGTAGAATGTGGCTGATGGGCAACAACTAACCGTTCAATTAGTGGCTTAGATTCCTGGTCTGAAGTAGTTTAAAGAAATCTGGTTCAGGATGCATATTTTCTAAGTGGAATACTTTAAAGGCAGACGGGTATGCACACAAAGGAAAAAAAAACTACAACTTCTAAGAAGATGCTGGACAGAAGAAGAAAAACTCCGCCCTAGACGATGTTTTTTTGCTTCTCCGCTCTTCACAATCGTTTGTGTCAACACAACCTTCAGAAACATTAACATGTAACGCCTGGATGAAGCACCACTGAGTTTGAACAGATGAAACATTAGCTGTGTGGTTTGTGGGGTTTTATTTAATGTTAACCAAAGTTAACACCGCTCCAAACAAAATTCTCCCTCTTTGAACTGAGGGTCATGTAAACCATTTGCCATTGCCACACACAGTCACAGCAGCAGACACACCATGGCTCCACTACAATCCTCCCTGTTTTCTCAATCTGGTGGCCTAAGAATAAGTAGATGTGAAGAATGAGGTTAAGGCCAACAATAATCATTAACTAAATTCATTTTCTATAAAATCTTAAAATGATTCAATATTTACACTACTCTTTAATTGTTAACTGGTCTATTCCTTACACTATTATACAATTCACTTTGGCAATGCATTTCAAATATAAGGCTACAGCTGCATAGGACTCAAAATAGTAAAATAAAACCCCCATGCGGATCTGTGTTTGCTTTATGCAAACATAAGCTGAGCTGAATACTATGTTATTACTGTTTACTGAGAGATGAGCATCCATATTACCCAGTATGCCTGTATAATAATCAATTTAAATTGCTTATTTAATCAATAGTCAATTTCATTCTATTGCTTTCCATCTTGCATTAGTCTAGAGTGGTAACCTAACCTTGAATGAGTGACTATTTTAATTGTCACCTATGAGAAGTGCCGTCATGCCCCTACATTGGCTGGACTGGTCCCCACAGAGGTTGCTGCTGGAAGCCTGTTGGCATTTATCAAGTAGTGGTTTTTCACTCATATTTGTTTTAGGCACAAAGTCAGAGAAAACAGAACCAGAAGCACTACCCTACTGATTAGCAAGATAGACAGATGACTATTATATTGCTACTATTACATTACTATTACAGACGGACTGCACGTATTTGCTGACATCAAACTTGGAGAGGACAGAAAACAATTTAACCTGATGCTGTAATGCCATTTAGCCTTGTGGTGTTTCTTCTCTTTTTTCTCTCCATGACCAGGAGGTTAGTTCTGCTTCATCTTCTATTTGAATGTGTAAACAATGACACCACTCAGGGGAGCAGGGTGTGGTTTGCAGGGCCCTGAGTTACTTGTGTAGTGAGTGTACGTGGCCATCCGAATTTGTTAACACTGAACAAACACACAGTACTAGCAATACAAGACCCAGTCCTGTGTGTCAGGACTGGGTGATTGCAGCCTTGTAGTGTATTTGCTTTTTATAATTGCCATATAAGCCAAGGCTACATTACAGGCACACATCCTTGCTCATGTTTCCTGACTTCAAAATACATACTTTATGCTGTGGAACCTTGTTTGGTAAGATCTGATCTATTATTAGGTTGATGTTTTTGGGCAGTGAGTCCATTAACATGGATCAGTTGGAATGGAAGTTGAGTTTACTATGTCAAGCACCAGATATTTGCATTTATTTTTGGTTCAGTACAAGATGTTATGACAAGCTTTACTTCTGGTTGGGATTTAAAACATTATCACTCACTCTTCTGTTTTAGAAGCAAGCTAGCCATTAATGCAATTGTAATTTCTCATATTTAATTATAAGGAAATAAGAACACCCGTGAAACCCTTAAAGTATTCCAATAATACATTACATTAAAGCTCTCCCACATAAGGATCTAATTAAAGACCTACTTCACCGGTGGCAATATGAAGGTGTATTGAACTCTGAGATCCTATGTACTATAAATGTGCAAACATTTTTGAAATCGGTTCATCCTAGTCTGAGAAAAGGCAGAAAGAGTGTTTTATGGTCTCACTGTCTAACCCTACATTTTACTAGTGTGACATCACAGTAGTACAGATATAGGGTTAGGATTAACAGGACAGCTGGGCCAAGGGAAGACTGAGGAAAGACTGAGGGAAGAAAAACCTCATTCACTATATTATAATAGCGATTTTATAATGATATAACGTCGTTTCCGTATGGGTGAAGTATTCCTTTAAGTACTGCTCTGTTGAAGGCCTGCACTTTGTAATAACTGTAATAATTTTACTAGAGTGACATTTGGTGTCCCATTTTCCCATTGTGTAGTATGAAACAACAAAGTGTATTTATCAAAATGTGTCCCAAAAATGAACTGATGGAAAAGACAGTATTCCTATTTTTAGCCAACGCAAAGTACTTGGTACAAACCTACCTAGTGAGTGTAATAGATGTGCTGAACCCTGAGGAGTTGTCATTAAAACAAATACAAGTTATGTAGTTGAAGAACAGTGTTACTCATCAAAACTTAATGTGTTTATCCTTGAGGTCCAACACAATTATTGAATGAATTTCCTTTCTCATTTATGGAACAACACTTCATTGTTTTTAACAATCTTAAAGGGGAAGTAAGTGATTGTTTTTGTTAATATATGTGTTAAATCACTCTATATTCATACAGCAATCACTTAAACAGTATGCACAGTTCATAACAAAGGTCTCCCAGTCATTCAGAGTTGCAGTAATTGCCAGTAAAAATTTTGAGTATCCCGCCCGTTTTATCCAATCAGGAGACAGAGCACTATAAAGAGGTGGGTCTCTGTGCCTGTGAACGATGACTAGCTGCTCTCCATCATGGCACTATCTGATGAAGACGGCTGTTTGTTCATGGGGTGGTGACGTAGGGGTGAGGGAGGGGACTGCTAACTGCAGTCACTGGCCCCTTTTACACAGAGATTGTGGCATATTGACGGAACAACATCACTCCAATATGCCGGCTTTTCTTGCTTATGTGTTATTTACACAGAACCAAGCAACGCCGGCCTGCTGGCGCATCAGTAGCCCCTTTTACACAGCGTTCCGGAATGAAAGAGGTGCTTGTAAACAGCGTCAGGTGTGACGTAAACATTTAGCGCCGCGCCGATCAGCTGCTTTACAACAACAACACTGGCCGGTGAATTGAGAGCAGAAGTGCTGGAGCTTGCAGTAAGAGGGCCGTATTTTACTGTCCCCACGATGTGCCGGTTGATCTCGCGACGCGCTGAGTCCAATATCTCTGGGACTGTTAACCAAACTGACAAAAATCACTGCTGTGAGCGAGTCTCTTTGTAAGGGCAGCGATCTGCCAATCAGACACACACATACACACAGTGTGTGAAGTCAGGTTACTCTAGACAGAAATAAAGTGTGGATATACGCTCAGACTTAGGATAATAATAGCGGTGGCGATCCGGTTGCAGCCTAGCTTATCCTAGCTTAGCTTAGCCTAGCTTTCCCATTGTACAACTTCCCCTGGGCAGAAATAGACTCATACACTCTGCAAAATGAAGCGTGAGGGTTTGGATTGAGCAGCGGACCTTATGACCAGCTAGATTATACACCGTTCCTTTTATTTGGTGATTTTTACGGGACATCAGGCCGCCGTGGTTAATGTTAAAGACACACCCTTCAACTGCTAACATGGTCGCATGTTTAGAACGTAGGCTATGGAACGTCAAACGCCCCCCTGTTCCGCAACAACAAGCTGGCCGCATTTAAAGCTCCCATATTATACACTGTTCGGTACTATTATACACCATATTATATGGTCTTAGTGGTCACTAATACGTTTTTCTTTAATTGTTTGCTGAAAAAAACTTTCAGATAATTTATTGTACTATGCTGAAGTTCAGCTAATCTCACAATGGCCTATTTTTTAAAAAAGAGCTGCAGCTCCCCTCGTAAATATACAATCTTTGCGCTGCCCCCGCCCCCTGTCCGGAAGCGAAGCCAGATACGCCTCGCCCTCTGTCTGTCAGGGCCGTGGACCAATAAGAAATAGGGGTGTGGGCTGCACAGTGGAAGCTTCTGGCTTTCCAGTTTGTGAGGTCAGAAAAGGGGAAAATTCTGACTGGAGTATATTGGGTGGGGGAGGGGTGGTGGTTTCAGAAAGGGGGATTGTGAGAAAAGGAGAGTGTTATTTTTAAAAATATTTTGGCAGTCTCTAGGCACACTGTGGACCCATGGATATGTTAGAACACATTTAAAAAGTGCATTTAGCATAATATGTGACCTTTAAACAGAGAGGCGGAACTGATTGTGTCGGGAATCTTACTACCCCCCGAGGTAGTGAAATTCCCGGAATAATCTCTCGCACCTTTCTTCTGTCGTTCCGCAACGGTCACATTTATACAGCAGGGCGGAGGGCCGAAATTCCAGCATATTCCCGGCTTTCACTGGCTGTGTAAAAGGGGCTACTGACAGGAACTTAGCTAAAAGGACCATATCACTTACTGCTCCTTTAAAGGTGAAGTAAGCGGTTTATTTATGTTAATATAAGTGTTAAATCGCTCTTTATTCATACAGTGATCACTTACATAATGTGCACGTTTCATAAAGCCGATCTCTCAATCAGCTGCTTTGCGTGTAATCGGCAAATAAACTTATTCGAGGATCCTGAAATTTTTATCCAATCAGAAAAGAGAATGCTACAAATCGACACCTGTCTCACCAGGGCTGTACGCTTATTTTTTTAGGTGGTAGCACTAGTGCTAGCAAGCAAAAAAATTCAGTAGCACAAAAATAAATTTGGTAGCACACAAAGTATGATCGAAAACTTGCATAACCTTAAACCTTGCATTTCGCTCTAATTACCTTTGAGCATGTTATCTTGGTCTCATTTGAGATTCTCAATTAATATTATATCCTAGTGTGTGCAGTAATAATTATGGAAAAATTAATAGGGGTGCACTGATTGCAATTTAGACAAAAGAATCTAACCTGCCAATTGCAATTTTTTGCTGATTCAGAATTATTATTATTATAATGTCCTTCTGTTAATTAAAACCAAACTTTAAAACATTAAACATAGCCTATTACATAAATAAGTATACATATTGGTACAATTTAGGATAAATTAAATAGGTTGTTGTGAATGTGTTGGGAGTAGCTTTTCAGTAGCTTATTTAAAACTTTGTTTAAATAGACTAGGCTACTGTTGACTGCTCGCTGCAGCTGAAGGAGTTGCCTTTCAAGCTAGAAAAAAGCGCTAACTTCCTGTTCTTACCGGCTTCAAAATAAAAGTCAACTCATGTTTGGCTAGTAACAGGCTTTTAATGTGAAGACGCACAGGAAATGTTCTGTTTGTACACGCGCTAACTTGATTTGATTTGATTTGATTTGATTTATATTTATTTCGTCCATGGATGTCTTCCAACAAAACTCATTTCAACATTCTCACATGTACAATCCATAAAACCATGACGAAAAGGAGGCAGGATGAAGAATATCTTATATTTCCTGCCCCCTCAAAACAAAACAAACAAAAAGAAAAACACTCTACATGTCAACTCATGTCAGTGCATGACGATAATAAATGAAACAAAATAGAAACCAAAACATCAATCTAATAAATGAAACAAAATAGAAACCAAAACATCAATCTGAAACTGATTCCAAAACAAAGCAAACCATGATCACAACCATTAATATAGAAATCATAAATTTTTCTTTCTATATTATATATAATAATATACAATATTTTTATTTCTATAAGTGCTCATACAAATTCATTGTTTTCTCTTTAAATCGTTTTTTAAACTGAAATATATTTGTACATTGCTGTAGTTCACGTTGCAGAGAATTCCATACTTTCGCTCCTACCACTGAAGTACACATTTGCTTTGCTGTTGTCCTTGCAACTTGATGCTTAAAGTGTCCTTTTCTTCTTCCTTCATTTTCTATAAGGATAAACAGATTTTGAAGATTTGCTGGCAGAACTTTATTTTTTGCTTTAAACATAACAATAAGTGTCTGCAATTCGACCAATTCTTTAAATTTTAAAAGTTTAGAGTGAAAAAATACACACGCACAATACAGGGTTCTCAATGCCTTATAATCTAACACATATTTTACTTTATTTAATACAAAAGTACTCTTAGATATTTTTTTCTGTATGTGTGAGATATGTGGTTTCCACGTCAACCCTTCATCTAGGAGCACACCCAAAAACCTAATTTCCTTCACTCTTTCAATGATTGTTCCTGCTATAGATAGTACAGTACTTTCATCTTTTTTTCTATTACCGAAAAGCATGAACTTCGTTTTCTTTAAATTTAAAGATAGTCTATTAATATCAAACCATTCCTTCAGTTTGACCATTTCTTGTTCCATACTTTTTACTAATTCATTTAAATCATTTCCAGAAAGGTAAAAATTTGTATCATCTGCGAATAGAACAAAATTCAGTAACTTAGATACATCACAGATGTCGTTAATGTAAAGTATAAATAATATCGGTCCTAAAACTGAACCTTGCGGTATCCCACATAGAATTGGCATATTATTGGATTTGTTATCGTTATACTGAACATACTGTTGTCTTTTGTTCAAATAACTACTTAACCAATCCAATACTATTCCTCTCACACCATATGATTGTAGTTTTGATAGCAAAATTGAATGATCTATTGTATCAAATGCTTTCTTTAAGTCGATAAATACACCTATTGTATGCTTCTTATTGTCAGTTGCATTTACTACGTCCTCAACTATATTCATGACTGCAGAAGCAGTAGATCTCCCAGAACGGAATCCATACTGGCTCTCGTTCAACAGCTGCTTCTTTTCAATGAAATCATCTCATTTTTGAACAAAAATCTTTTCAAGGATTTTAGAAAATTGAGATAATAACGAAACTGGTCTATAATTTGTAAACATATGCTTATCACCATCCTTGTAAAGTGGAACCACCTTTGCTACCTTCATCCTATTAGGGAAAACCCCTGTTTGAAAAGAAAGATTGAATATGTAACTTAAAGGTTTAACAATGCAATCAATGGTTTTTTTCACAATGAACATATCTAACCCGTCCGTATCTGTAGATGTCTTGTTTTTTAATTTATTTACAATGGATAGAATTTTGTTTTCATTAATGTCTCCAAGAAACATTGATTGTAGTACTCTACTCCCCCTTATCCCTCCATCCTGTGGCCGTGCGTTATGTTTATCAATATTTTCTGCTAGCTTGGGCCCCACATTCACAAAAAAGGAATTAAATTCATTTACTACTTCGTTTAAGTTCTCAATTATCTTACTATTCTCGTTTATGAAATGGTGTGGTATACCGCCCTGACCTGAAGTAGGCCTACTTTTCCCAATCAGCCTATTCAAAATATTCCATGTTCCTTTTATATCAGTTTTGTTTTTTTCTAAAAGGCTACCAAAATAATCTTTTTTCGCTTGTCTCATTATTGTTGTTAATTTATTTTTATACAACTTATACTTAATTTCTGCTTCTTTTGACCTACATTTTATAAAATCTCTATAAAGTTTATTCTTCTTTTTGCATGCATTCTGTAGTCCCCTTGTGATCCAAGGGCTTTTGCCAAAGCGGTCCTTATACTTACACTGCACATATGGACAATGCCTTTCATATAAGGTGAGATATTTATCTAGAAAAGCCTCATATGCATCGTTTACTTCCCCGAGATAAACCTCTTTCCAATCTTGCTTACTCAAGTCATTTCTAAATTCACAAATTGCTTCATCGGTCCTTTTTCTGACATATTTAGTAATACAGCCTAATTCTTTCTCAGTGGCTATTTCACAATCCAACACAGAAAAAACAGGTAAATGGTCACTTATGTCATTGATCAACAAGCCACTCTTGGTTTTACTCTCTAAAATATTTGTAAAGATATGGTCGATCAATGTCGAACATGTTGATGTTATCCGAGTTGGCTTGGTGATCAATGGGTACAACCCTCTACTGTATAGCATCTCCAAATAGTCACTAGCTGGTACTTGTCTATGCAGACTCAACAAATCAATGTTTATGTCCCCACACAAAATATACATTTTCTTTTCGTTAAGCTGACACAACACTTTTTCTAGATGTTCATTAAATGTTTCTATTTTTGACCCAGGTGTTCTGTAAATACATGTAACAACAGCATTCCTCTTATTTTCCATATCAATCTCCACTGTAACACATTCAAATAAATCATTAATGGCTGTTGTCATACATTCTACAATTCTGCATTTCAAATCAGTGGTCACAAATAAGGCAACACCGCCTCCCCTCTTATCTCTTCTACTGCAATGATGCAGTTCATAACCTTCCATACAGAAATCTACACCTCGATCTTCATCAAGCCATGTTTCTGACAGCGCTATTACTGAAAATGTATGTTTAAAAGACCTTATGTATTCCTGGATCTTGGCAAAATTTGCATACAAGCTCCTACAATTAAAATGTATGACTGAAAAATTGTTATCCAGGTTAACTGTGTCATTAAAATTTTCTTCTGTATAGTAATCACACATGGAATCAATTGAGTTGAAACAGTTGTTTTCTGGATCAATATTGCATTCAAAATCATATAACTTGTAGTCTGTGTATTCAGATCTTAACAGTGTATGGCCCCCTGTAGGCACGGGCAAATCCGTCTCAGTCATCATTTTCTATTATCAGTTAGATAACATGCCCATGCCAATAAGACTGCGGGTGCAGGCCATTCCCTCAAACCAGAATCTTTTCGGTATAACTGTTGCATCCACGGCGCAAATAGGCACTCCTGCCCGCATCCATCCACACAGTCCCATAAAGAAACTATAAAATATAGGCCTACATCAAACAACAAGTGCAACCAGGTTGAGAACAAAATAAATAATTTAGTCCACAATAAGTCCAAAATGAAAATAAAAATTAGGCTTAGCTGCAATCCTGAGAAAAAAAAGATCTGGGGGAAGTCCCCGCGGCAGAAAACGAAAGTAGGCCTATATAGGCCTATGAAAAAGCAGCGGTAGCAGAGGCAGTGTGGTTTTAACAGTTTATAGAGCTTGAGCCTGTGTCTCCATGGAAGCATTATAGATCCAGATAGATTAACAGAAAACATAGGCCTACTATATACAGTCATAATGAAGGTGGAAAAGTGCTTCATACCTCGTTCCAATAGGCGCGCAGAACTCCATTCAAAACTTAAAAGACATAGAACTAAGAGGATAGAGGCTTTTCGAACGCCCTTCAAAAGAAGTAGAAAATAGAATGAATATCCAGCCAAAAACGTGGCTAATCTTCTGGTCTTCACCTGGCACGGAATTCCTATATTACCCAAAAGCATATTTGGCATCATCTTCATTTGTAGCGGTCCAGGTCTTTCAGCTCCCTAATCATCAACACTTTCTCCGCTTCAGGCGAGGGGCCATTCAACCTTATCAACACCTTGCAATCTCTAGTCCAGGTTCCCTTTATTTTGTGTTCCTTCCGTAGCTGCCGTGCTACTCTAGCAATCTCAGCATTTTTAGATGTTAGGTGTTCGTTGATGTACACTGCCGTGCCTTTGAGCTTTTTCCCCTGCATCAATAGCTCTGTTTTGTGTTTACGACTCACAAAACGCATTATGATTCTGGGCTTGATCGCGCGGTCCTTACTTGGTAGAATGTGACAAGCTGCGATGTTGCTCTTGTCCAGGTGGATGTTCCTACTTTGCAGAAAGGATATTACCTGCGATTCGACCGATTCTTGATCTTGCAAACTTAAACTTTCCTCGCCGTCTCTCTTGGTCGCCGCGGCAGCATACGTCCTCGGTTTAACATCAAGGCCGCTTATTATTACATCTTCTTTGCGGGTGAACAGTTCCATGTCTTGGATTTTACGTTCCAGTTCATCCATCTTCAACACTTTGTTTTCAAGTACAGCAATCCTGCGATCTTTTGCAGCCATACTTTCTCTGAGTTCTTTGACTTCTGCCAAAATGTTTGTGATCTCAGTTTGCCTTGCTGCAACGTCTCTTATATCTAGCGTCAATTTCTTCAGTGTTTCATTCATTTCTCTTATTGTTTCTTCCATCGTTACCTTCCTTGTAGTCATTGTAGCCTCTAAGTTCCACAATAATATTAGTTTGACTTGCCAATTAAGACATATATCGATAGAATCAACAAACCATAGAGGAGCCGCGAGCTGCAGCTGCGTTGCGTTCAGGTGGGTAATGTGCCGTCTCCTTCCGGTTATTACCGTTTGGTTAAGTTTTTATACCTAGAATCGCTGCACGAGCACAGATCCCGAGGACACATATCTTTCACCAGCCAAAGTGGAGGGTGGACTCAATAACTTACTTGCCTAAGTCTACATTTACCCCCATTTGGAGTGTTAATGTAGAGCACTCTAAGCAGTGTTGTGCAGCGCCCCTCTGTGTTTCAAAGACAGCCTCTCCTCATTAGCAGCCTGTCGCACGAGTGCGAATGGACTTGTATTCATCATCGCACGTGATCAATGTCATCGATCAGAACTGTCGCACTGTACAGGCCTGCTCACTTATATATAGTATACACTCCATGGTCTCACTGCCGGTGCACGCCAGAGCAACAGATGGGTGAATGTGTATGCGCCTACAATGGCGGAGCAGGTAAAAATCCTTCCCAATGTCTGTTTTGATGGTTTTATCATGTTTTGTCACACTTATGGATCTGAGATGATGCTAGATAATTCGCTGCTTGAAGACCGCAGTGCATTAATGTGGTGACGTAGGGACAGGAAGTTAGCTAAAAGAACTTAAGGTTAAGGAATTAACCAAGGTTTTCTGATATATGAGTGAGGTATCTCACTATGGGACACGCCCCTCGCGCTGTCCCCCAGAAGCAATTTTACACTACGCCAGTCGTGACTGGCCAATAGACGTGACGTCTGCCTTGCAGAGGAGGGACTTCCTCCTACTACATAAGTCCCATCGTCACGTCATCTCTTCAGTCTATAGGCAAAACACCTCTTCCTCGCTCCGGGCAAGGAGGGTGATCTTGTGAGATACCTCACTCATATATCAGAAAACCTTGGTTAATTCCTTAACCTTAAGTTTTCTTTCAATATTCGCTCGGTATCTCACTATGGGATATAGTAACTCCCGTATTGCCAAAGAAGTACCAGTACACAAAAACCTGTCAAACAGGCATGTTTACTGATCCAACGCTCAAGACTGTGTGAGACAGATTAGGCGCAGTAACATCCAACCTGTAGAATCTAGTGAAAGTGTGAGGCGTTGCCCAGCTGGCAGCCGCACATATCTCTTCCACTGAGACCCCCTGGAACAGTGCCAAGGATGCGGCCATACCGCGAGTTGAATGTGCGCGTAGGCCAATAGGGGGTTCCAAACCCTCGCTATTATAAGCCATGGCTATAGCCTGCACGATCCAGTGTGACAAACGCTGTTTCGAGTGAGGCTTTCCCAGGTGTGACGTAGCACATGATACAAACAGCTGCTCAGATTTCCTGAATCCAGCTGTCCTGTCAACATAGACGCGTAAAGCCCGTACCGGGCAGAGCGCATTCAGCCGCTCCTCCTCCTGAGAGGAGAAAGGAGGAGAGTGGAAAGCCAACAGCTCAATAGGGCCGTATGATAACGCAGAGTTAACTACCTTGGGAACAAATGCAGGATTCGGTTTTAATAAAACCTTTGAGTTCCCCTGTAAGAACTGCATACATGCCGGGTTTACCGACAGAGCATGTCACTCACGCGTTTAGCCGAGGCCAACGCGAGCAACTATGCCGTCTTAAACGAGAGCTTTTTAACCTCTATCTGTTGTAAGGGCTCAAACGGTGGGCGTGACAGCGCATCAAGCACCGTAGATAAATCCCACAGAGCAGTCAAGTTCCGCGACACCGGCCGAAGACGGCGTGCACCTTTCATAAACCGGCAAACAATAGGATGTTGGCCTGCAGTTTTGTCTCCAAACCCTATGTGACAAGCCGATATAGCGGCCAAGTACACTTTGACGGTGGAGAAAGCCTTGCCTTTATCCAGCAAGTCTTGTAGAAACGTTAGAATAACAGGTACGGGGCTCTGGAAAGCTATTTCCCCAGCTTTCACGCACCATTCCTCGAACGCACGCCATTTTCCGTCATATGCGTAACGTGTAGAGGAAGCTCTGGCGCCCTGAATAGTCGCAATTACATTCTGTGGGAGACCAGCAGTCGTTAGGTTCATCCTTTCATGGGCCAGGCCCACAGAGCCATTCGCTCCGGATGAGGATGGAAGATCTCTCCGTGCGCTTGCGTCAGGAGATCCCTGCGTAAAGGCAGAGGCCAAGGCTGGCTGTACAGCAGCTGGACTATTTCTGCCAACCAATATTTCCCCGCCCAACGGGGGGCTATAAGGATCAGTGCATGACCCCTCTCTCGCACTCTGGCGAGAGTAGGAATGATCAGCTCTAATGGGGGAAAAGCGTACAGGAGGACGCGTGGCCACTCGTATGCCAGAGCATCCAGCCCCAACGGGGCGCTCCGACCGGTTAGGGAATAGAACAGAGGACACTGAGTGTTCTCCTCTGATGCAAAGAGATCGATCTCCGCTCGACCGTATCTCTCCCATATCTGGGCCACGACCTCGCTGTGGAGTTTCCAATCCTTGTAGCGAGGGTCGCCTCTGGACATCAAATCTGCTCCCCAATTCCGTGCGCCCGGCACGTGTGTTGCTCTCAGAGACAACAGGTGAGCGTTGCTCCACATGGTCAGTCTGTGTGCCAACGTGTGCATTTGACGGGAGCGTAGCCCCCCCTGTCGGTTTATATAC
Organism: Hyperoplus immaculatus; assembly: GCA_949357725.1. NCBI lineage: Eukaryota > Metazoa > Chordata > Actinopteri > Uranoscopiformes > Ammodytidae > Hyperoplus > Hyperoplus immaculatus. The sequence continues at coordinate 19,710,669 of OX442353.1, read as the reverse complement.
GCCACTACCGTGGTGTTGTCCGTCCTGACTAGAACATGTTGCCCTCTCAGAAAGGGAAGAAAATGTTTCAGTGCCAGCGACACAGCCTGAAGTTCCAGGCAGTTTATGTGAACAAACTGCATATGTGAACTCCACATGCCATTTATCGATCTGCCCTCGTATACGGCTCCCCAGCCCGCTCGAGAGGCATCTGTCGAAAGGACTTTCCTTGCCAAGATAGTTCCCATGGTAACGCCCGTAGTTAAAAAGGGCCCGCGTCTCCAAGGGCGCAGCGCCAATGCGCACGCCATGGAGACCAAAACTTGGCGATGGCCGTGGCGGGTCGGGTTCAGTTTGAGTGATGCAACCCATCGCTGAACCGGCCTCATATGTAGGCGGCCAAGTGGGACTACTACCAGCGCCGACGCTATCAGACCTAATAGTCTGAGGCACGTTCTGAACTTCAACATCGTCCCCCTGCAGAAGAGTGCCAGACAAGCCTGAAAGGCTTCCACCCTCTCCGCGGATAGACATGCTTTGAACGTCAGTGAATTGAGGCACAAGCCTATGAACGTTATGTTTTGAGTAGGAATGTATCTGTTCAGAGCGCGTAGATCTAATACCGGCCGTAGGCTCCCTCCCTTCTTTGGGACTAGAAAGTACCTCGAGTAAAAACCGCTTTGGTTTTGCTCTGGTGGCACTATCTGAATTGCCATTCTGTCTTTTAGGAAGGTGATTTCCTCCTGTAAAACATTGGCTTTTTCTCCCCGGGCCTGCGACTGCAGTATCCCGTTGAAACGAGGAGGAGTGGACGCAAATTGGAGTCTGTAGCCGGCGGTTACAGTTTTTATAACCAAATTCGATGCACCACATGCACGCCACTGTTGGGTGTTAATTTTTAATGAACACTTTATTGGGGAAGG
>OX442353.1:19612588-19709567 GCA_949357725.1 Hyperoplus immaculatus | reverse complement strand
ACCTGCACTTACTGATGGGATGGTGATCTTAGAGTCTGCAGATCCAGCTTGCCTTGAGCATAAGGGTTCAATAAACGGTCCTCCTTCTGCGCTTCAGAACACTAATGGCTCAGAGGAAGCGCATCTGAAAACACAGGTGAGATCAGAGGTGCTCAGGTGCATATGAAAGTGCTTTATAGAAGGTTCATGCATGCAACATTACAGTCCATTATGTTCCTTTGAAATGCAAGGACAATAGTCTGTGAAGGAAGCCGGTTTTCTCATTGTTATTGATTATGGTGGATAAGTGCTGTCCAGAGCTGTATTCTTTATGATTTTGTATAATAGGACTTGCTTGGTTCGCATTTTTCAAAAAAGTGAAAAAAACAAATAATATAAAACCATTTAAAAAAAAAAAAAAAAAAAAAAAGTTGTGTCCAGGATTAGCTCAACACCTTGAAGCCCTCCTCCGAGCCATCTTTTTATTTATGCCAAGTTTCATTGGCAAAATAGAGATTTTTCAGATTATAATGTTTGAAGATTATTCACATTTGAAGTCCCACATCTTCATTCTCTTTGTCACTTTAATCTGTGTGCTTTTTCATCTGTCCCAGCAGGTCAAGGCTACCAATGGAGTCAAAGCTGACATATCCTCTTCTCACCACTCCAATGCAATGAAAGGCCATGCCTCCACTAGGCTAGCCAACCGCCCCTCCAACCCCTCAGTCTCATCAAGGCCCCGCTCACACACCTTCTACAGACAGGTAAAAATTAATTTACAATTTGTTGAATGAATTTTTGTAAAAGTCACACGTATTTTCTTGACACCTTTTTTTTTGCAAATGTGAAAACATTGTCTTTCTTTTTTCTCTCCAGCCCTCCTTTACCTTCTCCTACTACGGTAGAGTGGGATCACAGCGATATCGGCTGCGCCATTCAGCACCTATGAGCCCTCGACCAATCACGTCGTCTCGCAGTCTGAATGATCTGAGGGAAGTGCAGCGGCACGCAGACAGGCGGGAGCTGCAGCTGTCAGTCAGCAGTCTGTCATCTGAGGACTCCAGCATTGAGGGAGAGCCAGACCAGGATGCATCTGTTCGGCTGCTGTGGCTATCCATGTTAAAGGTGAAGTACTATATTGAAAATGTTACTATTTCACTGCATCAAATATAATATCATTTTAACAGTATCTTGTATTTATTTACTGCTGCAGATAAACAGACCAAACTTTTTTTGGTGGAATTCCATCATGAGGTTCACCTGCTGCTCTTGACTCCTTTTCTTTTCTGTCCTCAACAGATGCCGAGGCAGCTGTGGACATTGTGTGTGTGTCACCTCCTCACATGGTTCTCATATATCGCTCAAGCTGTGTTTTATACTGATTTCATGGGGCAGGTCATCTACCATGGAGACCCAACGGTACACACACATCCACACTCACACACACACACACACACACACACCCTCTTGTGTTTCTTTTTGATTAGACAGTTGTGCATAATGACACCTTTCGCCCAAAATAAACATTACAATGTCACATTGCTGAAAGGATTTAGTTTTTTTCAGGCTCCAGCAAATTCCACAGAGCTTCTAAACTATAACAAAGGAGTACAGATGGGCTGCTGGGGACTAGTGGTCTATGCTGCGACTGCTGCTCTCTGCTCTGGTAAAACACAAACACTGTTTGTTTCTTACATTTTAATTTAATTCCCATTACAGCTTTGTTAACATTCAAAACAAATGGTCAGTGATACAATTATTACATTTTGTTCTTCCCTTCATAGAATAGGCTTTAGCCAATGATATTATTAATTGTTTTACATATTAACATAACATATTTACTTTACATATTTACTTTACACCTGATTTTACATGTTGATTTTAATGTTTCACTTGCTTGAAATATACACGTCTTCGCTTTTGTTTATCTAGTGTTGGCTTATAGCTACACCTGTTTTTAGTTTGCATGTATACTAATTGTAGTGTCTTTGAGTACCTATACCTATACAAAATAAATGTATTATTATTATTATTGTTTAACATGCTTCCCTTTACTGTCTTTATTAATTGATAATTAATTAGTTTTGCCTCTCTATTTCTCCACTCAGCAATCCTGCAGAAGTACCTGGATAATTTTGATCTAAGCATTAAGGTTGTCTACATTGTTGGAACTCTAGGATTCTCTATAGGTCAGTTGCCATTGAATAATAAAGGAGTGAAATGCAGTGTATTTGGAAGCAGTTGCATATTGTCTTAATACATGCTGAATAAAGGGAAATGCAATGTTTCCTCCCTCTCAAACCTAGGAACCGCTGTGATGGCCATCTTTCCTAATGTGTATGTTGCCATGGTGATGATCAGTGGCATGGGCATCATCTCCATGAGCATCTCCTACTGTCCCTATGCATTACTCGGGCAGTACCATGAAATCAAAGAAGTATGTTTACAAGCAGACAAAACGCGGGCACACACACACACACAAACACAAACACACACACACACAGATGTGCACCTTGCGATATAAACTATGATTGATCAATTGATGCGATATAATCAATTGAAGTCAATGTAATATTGTAGTATATGTTCCAGATCTCATCACTTTCACATGTAGCAGTTGTATATCTGGTTGCCTTAAGCATGTAGTACACAAATATTGAAGGAATATATCATTTTGGTCAACATCATAATAGCTTTTTATTTTATTTTTTGTCTTAGATCACCTAAAAGTTAAATACTACATGAAAACCTACACATGTACAATCTAAAATATATGTGATTAAAGTGACGGCGTCTCCTCTTTTCACCTCTTCTCATCAGTACATTCACCTCAGTCCAGCAAACACTCGAAGAGGCTTTGGTATTGACTGCGCTATCTTATCCTGCCAGGTGATAATTCATTTGTTTTTCACTGCTTGGACCAACACTAATATTCACTATTAACTCAGACTCAATGGAAATTTTTGCTATTAAAATGAACAACACCCAAACAGGGCACAGTCATTTTTGGTCCTCTTTGAACCAGGGACACAATGGTTTAAACTATGGGCTATAGTCCCATGATGTATTTTTCCCTGTTTTATATACTGTCAATAATTTTTCCAGATATTCAGAAACTTTCTGCTCTTTGGGTGGCGATAAAACAAGCATGTGTATCATTACAGTGTATACTATTGTGTTAAAACATTTGTATTTTGTTCATGTTCCAGGTGTATATCAGCCAGATTCTGGTTGCGTCAGCCCTTGGAGCTGTGGTAAAAGCTGTTGGCAGTGTGCGTGTCATTCCTGCAGTGGCCTCTGGTGGCTCTTTCCTTGGCTTCCTTACTGCCTGTTTCCTGGTTATTTATCCAGACACGGAGCCCAGCGGCACAGAGCAAGATCAGAGCTTGGAGGATTTACCTGGAGATTCAGACCCAAGTAGGGAAAGGACCAACGACCAAAGGTTAGCTCTGCTGAGCCTCGCAGATGCAGATAGTTTAAAGGTTGCAGAGAATCACTCCGATGCCTGAGCATTAAAATGGAAATAATTAACTTTTATCTTAATTAAGCACAAGCATGTGGGGATTTTGCCAAATGCATCTTATTAACAGACTTGACAGTTTGTGCCTTTTCCGAAAGGAGCAAAGACAACATATCTACAGAAATCTGGGTGGAAAGGATTTGGATATATAAGAAGAAACAATTTTTGGCTGCCTTTCTTATGTTATTGCTACCTCAACCTTAAATCAAATGTAGATGGTTAAATGGAGAACAGTAAGCCATTAAAGCATGAGCCACATGACACTGATTTGATCAGACTACTGAAGCAAATGTAAGCCTTCTTTTTTTTTTTTCGAAAAAGCAAAAATGGGAACCATATATGTCACCTCTGTCTACCTTTTGAACAGTACTGTCACTGTGATGTGACACTTTACTGCACAGAAGCTGCTAAATAACTGCTTAATGGACAATCATAATGTCGTTAGTGTTACTTTCTCAACCTGTCCATTAGCTGTGGATTGAACACAGAAGTAAATAGTTTTTCCACCCTGTTAATGGACTATGCTGATATTATATTGTTATTTTATAAATGCCAGAAAGTTTCCAAACTACAGGTAAAGCCTTCTACATTTCTTATAGACTCTACAAAACATTCATTTTAAACACTTTTTTATTGACATTTATGATTTTCGAACCTGTTTCATAATACGTTAGTTTCTTTCCCTTGCCTGCACTGAAACACACGATTCAATATGCTCCTTTCATGCCATGATACACAAAAAAGTTTATATTATATCGTTAGAAATTAAGCCAGCAGCTGTAGCAATTGACCTCAAGTGGTTTTGTGATTTGTATTGCAGGGTGGCATTCTATTCACTTTCTGTTGAATTTAGAAAAAGTGTTTTGAAATATACATTCCAAATACAGTTTAAATCGGAAATTTCAGTTTCTGTTTTATTGGGAGAAAAATGACACTCCTCCGAATCACTTTGTGGTGGGCCATCTGTATCAATTGCAAAGAGTGAAACTGTCCTGCTGTACAGAAAGGACAAATAGGAAGATAAATAGCTCCCATACTCCCAGGTTTTTCCAGTTCCCTTCCAAACCTAACAGGTAGCATAGAGTCTTTGAAGGAATATAGTAAACACTGAGCAGCATGCACATCAATGGTTAGCACAGTCCCCACTACACTGACTGATTTTCAAACCTAGTGCAAGTTAAGACTTGTGTACAATCTTAACAGTGTAGACTGAAGGCCTCTCTCCAGTAGAACTGTATCACTAATGAATATATGAGTTTGTGTAAATGCCCCGCCTACTTTAATGGGGGGAAGTTTAATGTCACTTGGTCTTAAACTCTTAGAGAAACTTGTAATGCTGCATGTTGAATGGTAGAGAGGACCTCTTTTATGAAGGGCCAACGACTGATCTATGCAAACTTGAAATTCCCTTGCCTGCATTATTACTGAATGACCATGCTAAAAAAGAAGCATCGGACCTTCTCAGTTCTTTTCCGTCTTTAAAAGATTGTCCGGCTCAGAGGGAAAAAAAACAGTGCCACAAGTGAAAACACTGCAAACATTGGGCAAATTGTTTGACTGAGGGCAAGATGTCCATTGTCATAACACTCTTGAGAAGCTTCTTTACTCTTATTTATTTTGGAAATTCTAACTTTAATTTGCGAGCTATGCCATTACTTTTCCCATCATTACAGAAAAGTGTCTCTGTTAGGATGTTGTCGTTATCACTTTGGACTTGCGGATTTTAGATATTCAGTCAAATATACATACAGTAAAAAATGGAAAATCATCAAGATGTAGATATATGAATCATATAACTTCCTTGTAAATGATCTAAAGATTATGGCTTGTCAGTTTGTGTGAGTGAAATTGGGTGCCCGCAATGTTTTTTTTAAAGCACCTCCTGGCAAGAGGTTCAGGTACTTAATCCTTCATGGAATCGATAGACACATTACATTTAAAAAATGTTTTTTTATCAGAAGACAAGAAAGAAATTGACTCTTCTCAGCAGCCTTAATTATTCCACCAATCATTTTATGTATCAAGTTTAGTTCATTGAAAACTTTAACTTTGGCGCTGGTCTCAATGTTTAACAGATATTTCCATTTTTCTAAGGGTATTGCTAATCTGCTGCATTGAATAAGAGTTTTTTTTTGGAACAGACCTCTGACCTATTGACATTGTTTTGATTGTATACACTGGTTGAGATGTTTATGATGATAATCTATGTTTTAGTTTGAAAGTCAATCACTGGTGTTTTTTTTAAGTGATGTGTGGTTCTTTTTTGCTGCTGTACCGGCTTTTGTACAAGGGAGTTTTGTACCATTTTGGAAAAAAAAGACAATGAATGCTACTTCACTTGTGTTTGTTTTTATTGACAATCCCTCACACATACTATTCCTTCATGAAGCCTAGGCTGCATCGGCTCTTACTTCCATTCCTTCAGCATATTTGAAATAGACCACCAGAAATGGACTATTGACTTGAGAACAAGAAGGAGGTGTGAAAGTGTTATTACAGTTAGACAACTTTGTATAAATATGTGTTGGAAAAAAGAAAAAGGAAACAAACCACTAGTATCTTTTTTATAATGAAATAATTAAAAAATAATAATAAAGTAAATATTTATTATTAATATAATAATATAATATATTCTCCTTGATCTAGCCTGCCATATATATTGCTTAACATTGCCAAGTCTCCTTAAACTCTTTCCACGTGCGCTGACCTCTGAAGAACTTCCATCAGTTAATATAAGACTGAAAAGGAAGTTGGTCTGATATACAATATAGGGAGAAAATAACACATATGTTTGTATATGAGGCATATAAATCCCTCTTTTTGCAAGGTATATCTTACCTCAAATCTGCAACAGTGTAGGTAGGCCTAAAGGATTCCGAGTTTTATGCTTTCTGATTGCTGTCATTGGCTCAATTTAATTTATGATAAAATACAACAATGTCAAAGTTTTTGTCTGGCTGAGCTTGCTACACTTTGCTTCATGTGGAATGACAACACTTTGCAATACAAGAATGCTGTGATTTTCAAAGCTATGAGGATATAAGATGTGAGCAGAACCAATGTTATAAGCTGCTACTGATACAACAAGAGACACTGTCCTCTCACAAAACCCCATTCATGCAACATGATGAAAGAGCCAGGATCTTCTTTATTTTTTAAAATGTTATATATTCATTCTTCATTTATCATACGGTCTAGGATGGTATGAGTTATAATGTATACAAACAGGAGCCTACATAAATAAGAACATAAATGGGACTAAGTACTATGATCTGTGAATGAACAAAGAGGCGACCTTGCAGCCAGTGCTCCGAGAACAAAACAAAATGGATTGGGCCATTATTTCTGTGTTTTTAGGTCTGTACTCCAGCACTGACTGACCCCTCCATGCCTGCACGATCGAGTGTTGTTTGCTGTGTTTGCACCATGCACTTTAATTTCCGTTTGTGTGTCTGTGTGAATGTAATCCCCCCCTATTTGTGTGAATTATTTTTGAGTGAGTCTTTCCTTGAATTTCCTCAGCTTGACAGTGACCATCTCTCCTGACAGTGTATCTACACTGCATCATGTCTCTTTATGGGGTTAAAAAGGTTTTTAAATCTTACACAGGTCGTAGGTTTTATTGGTATATATTTAATTGATTGTTCTCAAACTTGGAAACTTTGTCTCTGCTATGTCGTTGTAAGTGAGCTAGTTAATTCCTCGTATACTCATGGTCACATACAGTTAACTTAAATGAGATTCAATACATTTTCTACAAAATGAAAAAAATGTCCTCTGTCACAACTTTTCCTTCAATATCGAAAAAAAGACACCCCCACTGGAGGACATCTCCTGGATTGAGTGCAGCATCATCTGTGCAGTCCTCAAGAACATTGGCTGGAAGGACCGAGCTCCACACGTGGAGATCGTAAATCATGCCAACAAAGGACTGCTCTTTGTCAAAACCCCCACCGTAGGAATCCTGCTCCTGTAGAGAGTGCATTAAGAGATAACAGCTTCAATGCACTATGCTTTACTTTTTCTGATACAGTTTATCCTTTGAAGATATACCACACACATCATATCTCTGACATTTGTTGAAAAGCACTTACGTATTGGCTTTCCTGCAGTGACTTAGATGACAAGATATCATCTATCTACTGCATTTAAGATTTCCCTAAAAGTATAATAATCAGCCATTTCAGTATCTGTCCAAAGATAACAGTCTTGAGCAATATTCAAAGCGATATTTAATCAATACTAAAATGTTCTGTTTTAAAGACTTACTGTGTAGTGCTTGAATCATTACCTGTCCTAAAACAATTATAAAGTGTCCTTTGATGGGGGTTCCAGAGCTGACGTGTTTCCTACTTGAGGGCTTTCCATTTAACCACACCTGTGCCAGTCCAGTCGCAGAGTCCCAAGTTGGCACATATTTTTATGACATTGATTCAAACCCTGCAACATTTACTTTATGATTCCTGACAAAGAGGTCAATCTCATTGTTTGCAACATCGATGTAAATAGTAAAGTCATTGAAAGCAGAGCTTGTGGCCAGAGAGAAAAGGACGTGGTCCCTACGGAGGTCTGTAAAGGAGCTGTAGACATAACAAAATACATTGTTATTCATGGGGATTTGTATTGACAGAGATACAGTGTGTTGTTTCATTCATTTTGTATATTCAACACTACCTGAAACAGACGGTTATAGCGTGCAAATCCGTTGTTGTTTTTGTCAGTAGCCTTACAAGAGCGTTGTCGGATTCTTGTGGGAAGGTGAACATTTTTTCTGACAGGTCTTTAAAAAAGAGAGAAATTCAAAATCTCAATTGCCAAACGTACAGAAATAAATTAATTATACAATGGTAAAAATGGTTTCATTTTCAATGAAGGAACTGGATAAAACGTTTAAATCTGAGGGTAATAATGTATCCCTAATAAAGATAACTTAACTTAACTTATACTGACTGCCTGCACGTCAGGGGGAAAATAAGTAATTAGTATAAAGTATTTTAATAGATATTCAGGATTTTATTGTATCTGCATTTTCATTTGAAATGACCAAATGGCATAAAAATTGTCCAATTATTGCTATTATTATTTTGTTTGATTATATATTTGAGGGTTCATCAACAGATTAAGCTAAGACAGTACTATTATGGAACTCTCCTATCGGCTCCGCTAAGGTTTTACCTAACCAATCACAATTGAAAGAAATGTTTTTAAAATCAATTTCAACTAATTGTACCTTTATTTTTCTTTAGATTTCTTTATTTAAAAGGGACAGCGCACATTAATAAACATGAGCACCAAAGTTCAACATGTAAATGTGCCAGATTTAGCCATGCAGGCTAATTTTCACCTGTAGTCCCTGGCAGGTAGAAAGAAAAAAAGAAACATTAAAAAAAGAAAAATACAACACATAAGCACAAAAACAAAATGACACAAGCATGGACAAGCAAAACGACACAATGATTTCTCCAGCACATAACAGGTTGGCGATGTGTGAAAAACATGAAGCATACAGAAACAGATAAAACTGCATGAACATATAGCACGATTAAAACACATAAGTATTTAAAGAAAGACAAAAAGCAAAGACAAGGAGCAATATGAAAGATATATATTTATTCAAAACATGTCTGACATTAACAATTACTGGTAATGTCTCACTTCAATTTTGTACATTTCTACTTGAATTTTTCTTTAAACAGAACTTTGATCGTCAAAAGTTGAGTCAAGCCAACTCCAAGCTGATTGACTAAAGGTCTGCCTTTCCCCGACTCCTATCAGCTACTCTCGTTTACTTTCAAGGATAGACGAAACTCATCACAAAAGAAGCATTTTTTTGTTCACCTATTCCAGGGTGATTAGTGTCAGCGTCACCATGTAGGCCTACTGGCAGCATCATCAGTAGAAGCAAAAGCATCATCTAATACAAGACAAATACAAACGGTACGGAATGCATTGAATCAAACACTTGGATGTGGTTTATACTTTCAATATCAGGTTGTAGTAGACTGCAATTCATTTGGTGGCAAGCTTCAATAAACAATATAAAAAATGATACAAAAGTGTGTCTTGCCTTGATCTTGCATGGAATCCTGTTTCAATTCAATTTGCAAATACACAAGTTTTACTGAGGCGGCTCCCTCCCTACACATCATGATGTCAGTGAGATCTGTACTGTTTGCTCTGGCTTTGTGTGGGAAGTGCACCCTGACTTGTGGACCGCTCTTATCAGATCGCCCCATTGGCAGGTCAACCCAATGTATTACACAATGCTGAAAATACAATGCTGTACAAATGGCCTGCTGTGACAGACTATGGTCCTAAGACTTGAACATGATATTATTTTTTAAGAATCACGTTTTTAACCCTCGTAATGTACTCCCGTCTGCCTTACACCCATGGTCCTCTGGGGTTATTTTGACCCCAAACGGTTCGGCTGTTTTTTTAAAGCCTATAAAGTATAAATTATCAATTGATTTTGTGTTGCACCTTTAGTTCGACTTGAGTCCAACTCATTATCACAAATATTTCCCTTAGTTTTTGAATTCCAGGTTAACGGACCTTGTTTGCATAAAAATATACAATTTTTTGATTTAGACAGTCAAACCAGGCAGGGTCAGTTATTGCCTGGTTTGACTGTTTCTAAGGCAAACTGTATAAATAATCACTAACCTCAGTTTTTCAGCTTTTTACTCAACTTTATCCTAACTCATTACCTGACTTAATAGACATTACAACACAACATTACAACACGTAAAATGTTTAAAAAATTAACTTTTTAGAAGTGAGTCACCCTCGATTTGTCCCTCAGTTGCAGGCGAGGCAGGTAGTTATGGAGTGATCTTTGCAGATCTACTTCATTGCATTTTGTTGAACTTGGTTCAAAATTAGCTCACAAGCCTCTGAGGTAAAGCCTGCTGCCTACTGATCATGCTGCCTGTCTCAGACTAATATAATATACCCTCCTCCAGGTGACCCAGCTGAGGTTGATCAGACCCCAGCTTGTGTCCAGATGGCAAACTAGCTACTTCTGCCCCCATGGCCCTCCCCTCTTGAGCCAAAGCCATCCTGGTGCTTTATCTGGCGCTTCGGTGGTGTTGCGGATGGTTCTTCTCTTCCTCAGTCCTACGATGCCCAACGTACTGAAGGCTCTGGACCGTGATCGTGCTGCAAAGCCCCTGCTTCCAACCTCTATTGGTAGACACCTTGCTCTCCATCCAGCTTGCTGACAACTGCTGACGAGTCCATAATCACACCAATTTAAGGCCTTGATGTTATCCCGGGTTGTCTTTTACTAACTAGAAAAACATATAACAGATTAGGCCCTTTAACACACATGGAATACTGCAATGCGATTATATCTTGCAACCCCAAGAAACTAATCCACGACAATATCACACTCTCAGAGTCCTTTGGACATGTCTCTCCCTTGTTTAATCAATTGCACTGGCTCCCTGTGGCACAACAGACTGACTCTAACATCATATGAATAACATCCAAGGCTCTTCATAACCTACAACGTTACAGTATTCCATATCTCACAGACATCTTCTAACTTGCTCTCTATGGTCTGCATCAGCAGGTGACAGGTCTGCATCAACTTCCACTTCCACAATGTAAAATAGTTTTCATTCAAAAACAAACAGATGAACACAAAAATACACTTTATATAACACATTTCTTAAAAGCAGGCAAACATCACATACAAATATACAAAACAGTGTTCCGTGCTAAAAACACACACACAAGCAGAAATTCTATCTGCTTCATTACCTATTCTGTCATTTTTGAAAGAGAAACATACTGAATACGTTCTGAAAACTAATCAAAAACAACATCTTAACTAGCAAACCCTCTAAATTCAGATACTTCCCACATGGAGTACATTTTGGCTCCCTGCTCAATTAGTCACTCAGCACCACCGTCAGGACTGAATGAGTTATTACCACAGGATCAAACATAGCCTACTGTTCAGGGGAAATCCCACAATGAAAATAAATAAATAATAATAATTACACTCACTATTTACATGCACTAGTGTCTCTATTTGCTGGTAATCTAATCAGATTTAAATGTATGCTTTTTCATCAATGCGCATGTTTGTACACACAGAGAGAGAGAGAGAGAGAGAGAGAGAGAGAGAGAGAGAGAGAGAGAGAGAGAGAGAGAGGCAGGAAGCATAGTGGCAGTCGGTAAACATGGGAACCGACTGGGATGAGTTCATTCATTCAACCACATACTAGATAAAAGAGGACCAAGAGGTGGTAGCCCTTCCGCAGTTTGCCGCGCGGTTGGACTGACTGTCATGGAGGTGGAGAAGAAGGTAACGAGGAGCCGAGAAGCCGCCTGTGAGAAGGTTAGTGACCCGAAAGAGAAGTTTAACTTTTAAAGACAGGTTGTTAAGTGACTTTCTGGTCTTGTTTTAACCCTAGTGTTGACACTTTTTTTCTCCGTATGTAGCCCACAGCTTGTGACCAAGCATCACATGTCACAGCAGCAATAAAAACATTAACTTTGATTTCTTATACAGCTACTTTTTGAATGATTTACTAAATTTGTGACCTACTTAGATCTTATTGTTAGCGTATATTTTTTCCCCATTTAAAACATTTTTATTTAAACAAAAAATCTAATTAATATAATTCGTTAGTCTAAAAATAAGGCCTAACTTGGTATTACAGTGTCTTTAATCTATCACTCAAAAGTCTTATAAATGCAAAAACGTGGGGGATTAGGAATTTACCATTTTTTTTTGTTACTTTGCAATTTAAAAACTCAAAATAATTCGTAGCATCTATTTTTAAAAAAAACTTAATTTACACATGGACCTGGCATTAACATCACGCAGATCATCAGCATGGCATGATGTCATATGGTCGTTGAGTGACAATGACACATTATTAATACTGCCATTGTATTTTGAATGGCATTATGACACCAATTAAGTTTTTAAAGCATTTGAAGTACATCTTCTTACTGTCTTACTGCTTTGGACCACATAGGTCAAAGTATTGTTTTATTTCTTTTGTAAAATAAATTCTGAGTGGCATTAAAAGCAATCTTAAATCCTACTGTCTTCAAGAAGTACTATCACTGTAACACTAAGTCAGATTAGCTGTATATTATCAGTCACAAGTAATTGTTGAAAGAAGTGAAGAAAGTGAAAGAAAGTCATGTTGCTTTGCTGGACATATAAAAGAGTCTTGAAGACGGGAAACATACCTTCTTTGATACAATCTTCCCAATTTGCATGGCATCAGATCAAAGCAGCAGTGATGTGCAGTCAGTTGCTCTGCACTACACTCCAAGGCTTTGATCAAAGAGCACTTTTCTTAATCTAATTGCTTATGAATGTCGGAAATGGATTTTTAGATCTCGTTTCTGTGCCCCTCAGCCTAGCCAGGAATGAGTTAACCATCTGTCCTGCTTAATATTTGTGTAAAGGAATTGTCTGTGTTAGTTGTTCCTGCTACTCAACTCTGCGTATTCTCTCAAGTCTCCTGTTATTATTTGAGGACATTTTTTATTCAGACTTTAGCGAAACTTCTATTTTAAGCACGACCACCTCCAATCCGAAATATAGAAGTGTAACATTGTTGTGTGTTGGTCTATGAAGATGTGTATAACGCTATTTCAAATATTGGATATAAAAAGTCCGGGTTGTTCTGGGTTGATGTGGAATTTGCCCTGTTCCTCAAGGAATCACATGATGACTGTGCTGTGTACAATGATTGGACCAATAGTGAAGGGACAGCAGCAGGTCATGTGGAATGCTCTTTTGAGGGTTATTAGATCAGTTATGCTGGACATTCTTGGAAAAAGTCTTGCAATGATTCTTCTCCAGCTTGTCAAATTTGCAAAGGCTGTCTTAAAATGGAAGTGATGATAGCATCTCATCCATGCAGCACATTTATTGATGCCTAGTCACAAGTGCATTTCTCTGTGTATGTATCCATCCTCCTCTGTGCACATGATGAGGTTCATTTTCCAAGAAGAGAAAAAGACTAAAAATAAACATGGAAAATGTGATTTAAAATAATTTGCCCCTCGCTGAGGTGACTCAGCTGTAGACATAAAATAAAAATCAAGTGCAGCAGACTATTGAAGGAAGAAGAACAGTATAGAGGGGATGCAGAATCATGAGGATGTGCGGTAAAAAGTACACATTAAATGATGAGCGACATCCTGTTCACTGCACCATATCTGGAATCAGTTTAACTCATTTATATATATATATATATAAATACATTGGAATGCATTTATATGTTATGGTATGGATTCCTAGCAACTGTTCATGCTTGCTATTGGTGCCTTATATTAGAAATTACAAGCTTAATGTCATGGAATGCCTTCAAATGTACTTCCTAGACTGTCCACACTTAATTTTAAACATTGAATGGTGTGCTTTAAAACTAGTTTGCTCTCAGATCATAGCAAAAAGGCCAACAATCGTACACAAACGTGAGTCCCAACTGGACCCACTGCATACTGAAAGCCCCTTAGTAATATTGGGATATTGGGATTGTTTTAATTATGTGACACACACACACACACACACACACACACACACACACACACACACAAAGGTCATGTCAGATACTGTGAGGTTCTTGAAATACAAAAAAAAAAAAATTTTTTTTATATATATATATATATATATATATATATATATACATACATACATACATACATACATTTATACTCTGCCTTTGAGTTTTTCAGTGAATTATTTTTCACAACCACCCTGTCGGTTGTGGTAACTTTATTTAGCTGAGAGATGTTGTTCTCCTGCAGCAATATGAAGACAAGTAAACACAAATGTTTCTGTTGTCTGTATCTCATCATCTAAAGCTGCTCCTTGTCCTCTTCTCTGTTCTCTTCTCAGGGGTTCTGAGTTGGCCCTTGACCCAGTTCTGCTGGTCTAGCTGGGGCTGGGCTGGTGTCAGTGATGGCGGACCATCTTCCTCCTGTCCTGCTGGAAGCTTGTGTGGTGGTTGGAGCTTCTAGTGACAAACTCAGGGAGGTCTATGAGGTATTTGCCTCAAAACTCACCCTGAGACACAGTTTTAACTTGTGTTCCATCGTGTTCGACTGTCTTCTTGTTATTAGATGACAACTCATTTACTTTTTTTAATATTTCAAGTTGATTTCAAATTTGCTAGTATTGTCATGACTTGTGTTGTGAGCTGGTGAATACTTGTCAACGGCATGTTTCATTAACTTCGTGTTTTTATTATCCAGGTTAGTTCCACTAAGAGTAAGGATTTTTTTCCTAGCAAAGTGAGCAGCATCATTTCAAACCTGAAACTGCCTAATGAAAACCAAAACCAAATCAACAATTGAAATAAGATAAGCTAAATATATGGCCTGGTGGCCTAGTGGTTAATAACTGCATCACTGCTGGGTTCCCACCAGGAATGTTAAAACTCCTTTTGGACACTTTTACTGTATGGACATCAACTGTCAGTATCTTTCTAAAGACAAAATCCATCTCATTCAAATGTAAAATAAATATAATTTTGTCTATGGATTTCCATGTACCAAGTTTGTGAATTATTTCAGACTTTCCAAGAACAATGACCCACTAATCCAGACCGCAATAATAATGCCTTAAATAATGCCCAGATGCAAATGATGTGAATGAAAAGCTAGCTATGCAACTCTTTTCAAGAATTTCAGGATATGGTAATCATAATTTTCCTTCGCTCTTCCATTAAATTAAATTATATTTTTTTGAATTTGCAGATGATTTAATGTACAGTCATATAACATGTATCAAAGCTATTTTCAATAACTCATTTCCCAACGCAGGCAATTAACAATAACAGAGCTCTAGAACATATCCAGTTAGAGCCGGAGGTACTGCATGTCCTGGCTCCTCCCTTCATTAGCAGGCCACAAACTGACAGCGAAGTGTTGAAGCCTCATGGGAAGAGGAGGCGCTCCTTTCTCAGGAAGAGGAGGGAACCACCTCCCTCAGCTGCAGCATCTCCCAGCCAAGGTTTAGTACCTCTATCTATTTACACATGCCACCCACACAACTGCTATTTGATTTTTTTTCTTCTGATTTGTCCTTCACTTCATTTATTTACCTATCGTTTGTTATTTTGGCGGCTCGTGTGTTTTCAGGTGGAGGAGCTGACGGAAGAGGAGGAAGTGAAGATGCCAGTGTCCCTAAAGACATCGACCTCATGGCCCTACCTCAACTCTGTTTCCCAGGTATTTGATATTCCATGACGCACGCACGCATGCAAACACACGCACGCACGCATGCAAACACACGCACACACACACACACACACACACACACACACACACACACACACACACACACACACACACACACACACACGCACACACACACACACACAGAGTCTGTTGAGACAAGATTATGGCTTGTATCTTGCACAACAGGTACATTGTATCATTATGCTATTGCTATTTTGACATGAGGCATAATATTATATTTAGTTTTTTTGTTACACTTATCAAACTGATCAGGGACACTGCAATGAAGAATACATAAATATTGTAATGACATTTCCTGTTTTAAAAATATTTTCTGCATGTGAGCCATACAGTATCCCACAATAGCCATCTTTCTTCTTGTAATTTGTTTTTACTTTTTATCAGGGGGGCTCCAGGTAACCACTGAACAGAAAGATGAGCAGTTCCACTTCCTGGTTTTTACTGATGTGTTTGGCAACAAGACCCATGGAGTAGTCATGCAGTGTTATCGGCCAATACTGGTACACAGTACTACTTGTAATACTTGACACACAACAATTAACCCCAAATCACAACTTTGTTTTACTGTTAACACCACATATCTAACCTAATGCAGATTGAAACAGAAGCAATATTTGTTGATAACTTGATCAATTGGCATACTTCAATAAATAACAAGGCAACATTTATTTATTTGTTTTATACAGGAAACTACATCTTCCTTCCAGAATGGAGCTGGGTCCTTTAAGTTTTCTAAACTTCTCTCTGCATACGGTTTCTGTGTCATATCAAAGTATCCTTACTTCAATGCACTCAAGGACTGTCTGTCATGGTGAGAAACTGTGGACCAACAGCTTGTCTAATTAAATTGCATTCTGTTTAGCCTTTTTTTTCTGTTCAAACAGGCTAACAGTGTTGAGTTTATACCTATTTTACTTGCAAGATTGCTATAAAAAAATAATTGTAAGTTTTACAGTAATTGGTGCAAAATGGTCTCATGTATTTCTATCTACAGGATCAATGACTCGCTCTCTCTTTTTGTGTCTTTATCAGTCTGTTGATCCAGTTGAGAACTTGTCGTTTATCAGACATGGAGGACAGAGTGAAGGAATTTGCAATCAAACTGGCGCTAGTGCCTATCCCTCCTCCTGGCCAACTGTATTTGGTATGTGTGTGAGAGATTTTTGCAGTGTGTGTAGTTAGATAGTGTAAATACTGTGACAGACTTTTTAAATGTACAGGATTTGGAGTAACACAACTAATGAAGCTGTGTGTGCATGTTTTGCAGATGTTTACCCTGCATCCTCTGACCATTGTCTTGCCATCCAAAGAAGACAAAGACCTCCCAGCTATAGATTCAGACCTCCATCTGCCTTTCTTTTGCTTCAGGCCGCAGCAACTACTGCAGGTACTTACACACACCTGCTGTGTTAATGTTGAAACCAAGAGAATGCTCAAAATAACTCTCCACAATGTCTCCTTCTCTGTTTGTCCTTTTTGTCTGTCCATAGGTGCTCTCTGGTCTCCTGCAGGAACAGCGGCTGGTGTTATTTTCTGCCGATTGGGCCAGACTGACGCTGGTGGCAGAGAGCTTTTTGCTTTTTCTGCAGGTATAGAGAGATATCAATATGTGCATAGATAGGGCACCATTTTGTTATGTCAATCTTTTATTCAAGTCAACGTTATTAAAGCAACCACTGTTTTTTTTTTTTCAAATTACAACTCATGTGTCTTATACAGTAAGGATGGTGCTACATGACCTGTGGTTGTAAGTGAAGTGTAGGTCAAGGCTGCAGTAAGTAATCTAAGAATAGAGACTTCCTATATACAGTCAGATCCTGTATCCTTCATCAGATGCTGAAACTGAATGAAAAATTGTGAGGAAATAAAGCTTACAATACAAGACAATTAATATTATAGTGCTGATCGAGTTAAATTTATTTTAAAGCCATACAATACCATACTGTTGGTTTTATCAACATGTTCTTTTTCTTTTATCTCGCTGATTCATTTCAAATCACATGTGCAATGTAAGAACTGGCTTTTATAGAAAAGCTTACTAAATATATGTAAAACATTGGAGGGTGTTGAATCTTTCATGATCCTTCACCAAGCCATCCATCCTTTTTAATCATTTGTTCCATTTATTTGTCCACCCATGCCTCCCTGATTGTTCCCCCAGCCTCTTTCATGGCAGCACCCATATGTCCCTGTTCTGGCCAGAGGCATGTTGGACTTTCTCATGGCTCCTACTGCCTTCCTCATGGGGTGCCACCTAAACCATTTTGACGAGGTTTCCTCTGTAAGTACACAACTTTCCAAATCTGTTAAATGAAAGTTAGTCCTGTAGAGTACAGGACATTTTTTACTGTCTTTTTATTTATCATTTAGTGTAAAACAAATAGAGAAGTGGTTACAAATGTCTTATTTTATCCAGGAAACAGATGATCTGATCCTAATCAACATTGATAACGGAACTGTCTCCAGGTCTTGTTCAGACACCATTGACCTACCGGAAATTCCCCAGGCTGCTGCAGACTGCTTCACACAGAGGTAGGCTATGCACTGTAATGCCAAGAGTATTGCAGCTGCTGATGATTTCCACCAATACTAAAGGGTTCCTGCAGATCCTTAAAAAAAAACCTTACGCTGTAGTAACCCCATACTCTACAGAAATACAAACAATGGAACAAATAAATCACATGGATTTGGACTTGATCCAGTAACTTTTTCTCAAACCTGGCAAGAGATGTGAAGTAGCTTATATTTGTTTCTTCTTTAGTATGTGTGTGTTTCTTTTTGCAGGTGTCTATCCCTGCAGACACATTTTGACCTGTATCAGTGCCACCACGCAAGCTGCATCGACATCAGTGAACAGCGGGCACAGAGAAGAGCGTGGCAACACAACCTCAACCAAGACATCCAGAGCATCGCACTGGAACTGATTGTCAACATATTCAGGTTGTGTGTGTGTGCACTAACAGGAATCTAAATACATAGTGCATATTTTTTAATATATACTTGTATGTACATACTGTAACAGGGATGTGAGCAGTCATCTGAACTACGAGCATCGAGTGTTTAACAGTGAGGAGTTCCTGAAAACCAGAGAGCCGGCTGAGCAGCTTTTTTACAAGGAGGTAAATACCAAGATTTTGGAACAGGATCTACTGTATATTTCTTATTGTTTTAACTGGAATGGGTAACAATGAAACAAGGTGCTCATTTTCATAAACAATCACAATTTCCATTGTTATGTTGCAGGTTTTGGAGACGCACATATTCCATTTCTTCCTCAAGGATCGCCTCAACAGGAAAATGGACAACTTTGCTCGAATGGAACTCGGCACTCGTTCTGAGATGCAGAAGTGAGTTATCCAACCAAATTTGAAAAGCCTCAAACCAAGTGATAATATTCACTAAGTTCACCTTTTTGATTTGTATCTACTCTCACTCATTTGAATGGCGTCATGAAAAAGTCCTTGTGGTATATCTCCATGCAAATCAAAAGCACCATAACCTACAGCTTGAAAAAAATACGATGACAGCGTTGTTTCAACATGTGTCCTCTAGGATGAAGGCTATGTTTGAAGTCCAACGCAGACCCACAATGCAGGAGATTCAAGCGCGGAAAAATAACTCCATTACAAAGACCGGGTTAAGTAAGAGACTGGGGATGAGCCTTCCTAACCTCAGAGACGACCAAACTCTCAGCGTAGGAAGAAACACACTGCTGACCAGGATGATTGTATCCGACCCCGGTGAGAATGGAGAGGTGGTTTAGGTACAACACAGTCATGAACTGTCAGGTTATAGACAAAGTAGCTGGAGAAGATTCAATCTTTTGCTGTTTCTCTCTCCTTCTTGCTATCGCCTCCTCTTTCCCAAATTCTCTCTCCCCCTGCATTTTTTCTCACAGTGCCGAGGACTTCTCCTAAGCTGGTTAAGGTGTTTAAGCTTCCAGACTTCCCAGCCTCACTGTCCTTCCACTCTGTCCAAAATTATTATGGCGAGCTGATCCAGCAGCTTGGCAAAGCCATCTTTAGCTTCCAAAATGAGAACCCTACTCTTCTGGCCAGGTATTCTGCCTTCATTACACTTACATTACACTACTTCCTTTTGTCACCCTTTGTACAATCAAGTGTTTTACCACTTTACACTATTGGTCTGATGATACAGGTGCATCTAAAAAGATTAGAATATCATTGAACAGTTAATGCAAAAAGTAAAACTTTCATATATTTTAGATTCATTACACAAAGTGAAATATGCCAGGCCTTTCTCTTTTGTTTTAATTCTGATGATAACATCTTACAGCAGTGTCTCAAAATATTAGAATACAACATGAAACCAGTCAAAAGGATTTATGATACAGAAATGCAGACCCTCTGAAAAATATGTCTATTCTAGATTCATTTCACCTGAAGTAATGAATCTAGATTATATGAAAGTTTCACTTTTTGGATTAATTTACGGGGCTTTTATTTTTATTTTTGGAGATTCACCTGTATTTGATTATTATCACTTCCAGTTGTAACCCCCCTTCTCTCCTTCAATCTTCTTCTTGTTGATCTTCTTTATTCCACTGAGGAACAATGTTAGTGCTGACTAAGTATAATAATATCCCTTCTTCAGATTCTACTACTTGCGCGGTTTCGTCAACACGATGTGTTTGCGCCGGCTGGACGCTCTGAGTGATTTCCAGAACCTCTACAAGACGGACACGGCCATCTTCCCCAGCCAGCTGGTCACATGGCTCATGGACTCACTGCACCGCGACGAGAGGCAGCAAGCTGACAGACGGCCTGAGCTCAACAGATTCATACTCAAGGTCAGTCACTTCAAACACAATTGTTATTCACAGTTGTGATAGGCAGTTTGTCTGGAGAGGTGAATAGTAGTCGTGATCTTTTGTTGTTGTTGTTGTTCTATTAGGTAAAGACGGAGAACGAGAAGCTGTCGGTGCTGCCCGATGACCATGTCAAGAAGTTTGTGCTTCCCCGAAAGCATTTGCACCTGGAAGAGTTTGTCCGTTGCGTTCAGGAGTGCGGTATTATTAGGGATGTGGCAACCATACACCGTTTGTTTGAAGCTCTCACTGATGGTAAGGGAGGACAGGAAAGCTGATGTGTGTGTTCATATTCATGTTCATATACCACTATTTGATATATGAATAGAATACACATTTGCATTGTAAAACCTCACAGTTACCAATGCTGTTTTTTTTCTAAAAGATTTGTCACATAATCAGAATCTTTCGATTACATGTGAGCTGACTTAGTGGACACAGAAGTGACTATACAGTTCTAAGTTTCTTCACCAGCAAAACATTACATAATTTTGATTTGGTTTCATCACTTTTTGCAGACATGGTAGAATGTCTTTCAGATGATCTGTCACAGTCCTTTAATGTAATCTAACCGTTAGGTACAGTCTGTACAGAATGTGCTCTTTTGCTCAGACACATGTTGTTAAAGGAACCCTGCAACACATAAATGCAAAACAAGTGTCCAACAGAAGTGAGGGGAACACATACAGTACATAGTGTCAGAAAAAAATTGCCATTATATCATTTTTTTCTCTTTAGATAAATAAAACTCTTTACCTCATAATGACTGTATAGCACCAAGTGGCAGTATCTGGTCAGAGGTAAAGTCAAGTTTGCCCACAAGGGTTTTACAATTTTCACAATATGCAGCCCTCGTTATCTTCAAATAACTCATTTTCCACTTTTGGAGTTTTTTAAAACCGTAATCTGTTATTTCTAGTGGTCGTAAATGTAGTTGCAGGCACTTCTGGGCCAGAGCTTCTTTTAAAACCGAACGTTACCGACTGCATAAAGTCAATATATTGGCAGTTCTTACCTGCTGAAGGCTTTCTATCATAGAAAGCCTTCAGTAGGTAAGAACATAGTATGTGTCTTCTGATCCCAGAAATGATGAGAACTACATACAGAGAGAGTCTGTATCGCTACAGCAGTCGGCACTACGCAGTGAGACGAATCGGCCAGGCCCAGACATGCATGCTGCGTTCGATTGTACGTGGAAAATCGGGAATGTCAGATGTGCCTTATAAATAAAGTTGGACTGGATTGGATAACGGCTGTAACTGTTGTGCCATATGGTCATTTAGTAACACATGAAGAACAATGGGCACTATTCTATCAACTGTATATCGGAGGTTGGAAGTGGAACCAACTAATTTTATTTGTATCAGCAGGTTTATGTAAATTATTTCAGATAGTATTTGCACATGTTTTATTCTCCCTCACTGTGTGTTTGTCTTGCACTGTATGTCTGTATCGTGTTCGTCTGTCTGCTTAACAACTGATTACAAATACCTCTTCCTTGCTGTCCCAGGACAGTCAGAGCAGGTGGACCCTGAATTGTTCCGAGACTTCTACACCTTCTGGAAGGAGTCGGAGGCCGAGGCACAAGACGTCAACTTGCCATCTGAGGTCATAGAACATCTTGACAACAGCGAGTGTGTTTACAAGTTGTCATCGTGTGTCAAGACCTCCCATGGTGTGGGTAAAGTTGCCATGACGCAGAAACGGCTGTTCTTGCTTACTGAGGGGCGAGTGGGCTTCCTGGAAATCACAAAGTTCAGAGACATACAGGTCGAGGATCTTTTTACTAGCTCTTCTCTTCATTATATTTTCTTTGAGGTCTCAATTCATAACCCTGCCTGCTGCACTCATATCTGAAATCAAATAATTACTCTCACCCCATTTGTTGTGCAGGAGTTGAAGATTGCCTCTGCTCCCTTTCTACTTGGTCGTATATCTTCCCTTCGTATACTCACCTCCGGCAGGCCCGAGGTGTTCGAGGCCAACCTGAAGACAGAAACGGAACTCTGGAACCTTATGGTGAAAGAGATGTGGGCCGGACGCAAGATGGCCGATCAACACAAGGTAAACGAAAACAAACAAAGTTAAACGTATGATAAACAAAGAGAGCTATGATCACCAGGATGCTAACCTTTCCATTTATAAACACACAGGATCCATCCATCCAACATTGTTTTCGAAACGTGCACAATCACAGGGCAAATTTGAACAAACACATTCAGGCACAGGGGCAAATTAGTTTGAAACTATGTAAGAGTAATAAAGTCAAAAAGACTATGTAGAAAATAACCATATTGTCAGTCACGTTATTTTCATTGCAGCCATTCCAAATCGCTGTCTAAATGATTAATGTCAAACCTTAAATATTGATGTATTTTCTTTATTTTTACGATCTCTTGAATGCAATTCCTAATGTTTAAACTAGGGCTGTCAAGCGATTAAAAAAAAATCTAATTAATTACAGGCTCTGTGATTAATTAATCTAAATTAATCGCATACTTTTATGACACTTTTATACCTGTTTATAAACAGCTGTATAGCCTGCTACAGTTTGTTTCTCTCTCTCTCTCTGGCTCTCTCTCTTTCTCTCGCTCTCTGTCTCTCGTAACGTCTGTCTCCACAACAGACAGCGCTGCACTTCCACAGATGCCTATGCCGATTCATTCCCCATCGTCGTACTCATAGGCAAAAATATTGACACACACATACGGGACGGATGTCCGTTTACGCGGGAGATGAGACAGCTAGCAAACAAAATTGTACACACGGAGGAAGATTGAGAGATACTTTTGAACCTACATTGTTGCACCCACTAAATCAATAATGCACAGACACTGCGGAGAATAAAGTAAGATGTCTTCCTACTTTCATGCTTATTTGCCCGAGGCATCCCATAAACCGTCCATAGAGCCATCGGCCCCGCCCTTTCCCCCAGCTTCTCTCTTTACTTTTCTCCCTTTCACCCGTGCGGGCCGTGTATGCAAGCTACAGGTTCAGCTCGGTGCAGCTGCGCACCACTTTTGCACCGGGTCAAAGGGCATTATAGAAGTGCGATTAATCTGTGTTACTTTTTTTAATCGCGTTAATTTTTCTGTGATTAATTAATCGAAATTAACGCGTTAATTTGACAGCCCTAGTTTAAACTTCATGTATTTTACGCCCCGGTAAAGCACTTTGAATGGCCTTGTGTCTGAATTGTGCTATATAAATAAACTTGCCTTGCCTTGCCTAATTATGGAACAAATATTTGCAGAGAGCTTTGCCATTGCTGAGAGTATGGGGTAGACAAATGTTGCACAAGTGCATTTAACCTAATATGATCACTAGAGTGGTGATTTAGTATGTACTGTAGGTCATCTCTGCTTTCCCCCCATTGTGTTAATCACGGTGTTCTGCACAACACTCTAGGACCCTCAGTACATGACTCAGGCTCTGACTAACGTCCTGTTAATGGATGCTGTCATGGGCTGCCAGCAGAGCCATAGGTCCATCGTTGCTGCCTCAAAGCTGGCCTACTTTGACAAGATCAAGCATGAAGGTATGAGCTCACTTTCTTGCTGCTTCTCAGGCTTCTGTTTTTCATCTTTCTTTTCACACAAATAAATATTCAAATTTTGTTAACAAATATTCAGATTAAAAATCATCATTAGCCATCTTGACATAACTGCTACTAATCTAACTCAACATTATAATTGTATATTATGGATTTGAATCTGATGATTGTTTTTCTTAATTATTTGATTAACCCTTTGGTCTTTAAAGGTGCTACGAGGAACTTTTAAATATTTGTAAAACAGTCACATTTTTCCTCTGATGATCATAAACTACTCTCTCAGCAAACGTGACCACCAGTGCAAAGAATGCTATTTTTATATAGTTTTTCTTAATGCCTTTGTCATGGGAACGCTCACCCAATAACAACAGCTGGTGTCATAAGTACACAACCGCTTGTGTCCAAAGGGGCCGCTAGAATGAACACAAAATGACACTGAAATTACAACATCTATAGGGTCAATGTTGCTATGCAGCCCAACAATATAAATATTTGTTTTATAAATGGTCTTATAATGCATGGAAATAAGTTGGAACTAGAGACAGGTAATTTTCTGTCAAACAGCGTATTGGTTAATCAACTTTTAATTTTTGCTTTTCTGTGTGTCTCTTCACACATCTCCATTGGTCTTTTCTTTCATATTCACTCATTGTTTTTGGTCTTCTACCAGTACCCATGATGGTGCCTGAAACAACCTCAGAGACTTTAAAACACAAGATCAACCCATCATTGGACCTGGCTGAACCTCAGACTGTACATGTGCTGCTATATACACCAGGTACTATATGGACTTACAGAATGTGTAATTATTTGTTCGTTGATGCTCAAAGCACTAGTTTCACACAGCATGCGTCCCTGCTGTCCTCTAAAGGCCAGGACACACCAGTCCGACTTGTTCCGACTGTGCAAAAAATGGAGTCGGCCGTTTCAGGAAGCTCCAGTCTTCCCGTCGCGGCCAAAGAACACACCGAGTCGACTGCTTATTTTCCGTACACTCTGCGCTTGCGCGGGACGTAATGTCTCCACAACAGCAGGCGGCGCTAATCTGTATTGTGGCCCGAAAAAATACGAAAGCCGGAAATGATGGGACAGCTCTCTAGAGCATAAACATAGATAGAAATACGTATTTATATTTATGGACCATAAGAGCACAATTTTTAGCAGAGAGTGTCGAGCATGGTGTCGAGCAGTCAACAAGGGTTGATGCATGTGAGTACTCTCGAAACGAACAAACACATTAAAACGATGGCTAGCTGTTGTTAGCTGTTTGTGCTACCCGCCTCACTTCCGGGCTTCACTGATTCGCTAGCCCTCCACCAATCAAATTGCTCCAAATGAAAGACGGTCGGCCGCCGATTGAACATGTTCAATCGGCGGCCGACAGGCTCAAAACAAGCCCGACGACCTCTACGTCGGCCGACGTCACGGCACACACCAAACAGATTTGACAGAAGTTTCTATAATCAGTTTAATGGTAATCTGTGTTCCCACACTGAAACCCTGTCTTATTTACTGTATTGCTGTATCTCTGCTTTACACTGGTTTTTGACATCAAAAGGCACCCACTGCCAAATAGTGTTCAGCTTTCTATTATCTCATTATGGTTTAAACATTTACCTTTTATTTGTCAGCATATATAGGGACCTAGTATTTAGGACATAATATTAACGTGTGTGTGTGAACCGTCACCAGACGCTCCTATGAAACCTATCCTGTGATTGTTTTTTTCTGTCAAAGTCCTCCCCAATAATGAATTCACCAGTCGTTTGTAACCTGTTTATCTGGACACCGTAACAATATAAAAATGCAAATGACTGGAACTACTCTCAACAAACAAAATCTTATTATTTCTATCTATTTATTAACACTGAGGACATTTATGATTACTGTGGCACTGTCTGTGAAAAATTTGTTTGCAATTCACCGGTGGACCTCCTCTCACCCTGGGTCTCTTTGTCCAGGTCAGTTGTCTTGCCATGACTCAGAGGGTGAGATGAACCCTAAGCTGTGGGTGGCTCTCAGTGGGGGCAAAGTGGTTGTGTTTGATGCAGCTAGCTGGTCCATGCTGCAGGACTGCATCCAGGTCGGAGAGTCGCATCTGGTGAGAGCACATCACAGTTTGTTGAAATGTTTTGATACTACTCCATGGTGGGGTAAAAAAGGTTGTATAAAACCTTTTGTGGCTCCAGAAAAAGCTCCATAAAGGAGTTAGTTTGAGCAGAGGAACAGTCTTCTAAAATCACACTGAATGTTGGTGGTCAGGTTATATTGCATGGATAATGTGTGCACAAGGTCTTTGGAAGTAGAATGCACACATTACAAAAAAGTTGATGTCTCTTGCTCCATTGACTTTTATACTTTTTGTTTCAAACTGTTGTTGAAACTACGTTTATCATGTTTTCTTTATGTTGCAGATTTTTTTTTTCTTTTTTTTTACAGTTTGTTGACATGTTTGCGGTTGAAGACATTTAACAAGGGCAGATATTGTACATCTATACTAAATATTTGCAGATGTATTAAAAATACATTATACTATTACTCATACTGTTTTTGAATCTGTTACCATACCATTTTCTAATGAAAGTAATCCAAAATCCCATGTCACTTCCTCGTAGAACTGCATGCTGGGATTGGTCCAGGAGCAGGTGTGGATTGGCTCTCAGGACTCTGTGATCTACATCATTGATACTCGCAGCATGTCCTGCAACAAACAGCTGACTGAACACAGACATGAAGTGACTGGACTCACAGTGGACACCAGAGATCAACACAACAGGTAGAGTCATCAAGATATATCTAGTTCAGTTGTCAGTTTTATAAGGATAAACACAATAAGGATACACATTTTGGTCTCTTAAAGAACAGTTTGACTGTAAGTGGACTTGTTGCAACACTGTAAAAGCACATGTGTTTAATAATGGTTTTAAAAGGAAGGCTTCACTCTTCACTGTCTACCCCAGTCAGCAGACATACTCATGCAGCAGTGACGGGACCATTCTGCAGTGGGACTCTGTCAGTCTCAAAGTCAAGCGACAGTTCCACCTCAGCTGTGACCACCTCTCCTCCATACAGGTCCATCACGGTACCCTGTGGTGCTGTAAGTGCACTTTCACTTCCTACTCTTACACGGTTTTATTTGCTAATGTATTCCACACACTGGCGCTCAAATAACAAACGGCAATGGCAGTTATTGCCCTACACTTAAACTTTTTTTTTTTGCTGTTTTGGCTTAAAGCTGGGGTATGTGATTTCTGATAGGTCAAAGTTAACATGAGCTGTACACTTTGACCAATCAGAGCGAGGCTCCGATTCTCTGTTCTTATTGGCTGTTGGGACTGTCCATTCACTTTGGCACGACGTTGTTGGTGTAGAGCGTGTCAGGGAGGGACCATAGGGGAGGGACCAAAGAGAACAAGTGGAGCGGTTGAGGTATTTGGATTCGAATCTCTATCCCAACTGCCATTTTCTCCCAAAATCCTCCACCCCAGCTTTAACATGCCCAAGTCTCTGTCTGTCAACGTGACCTTAAATTCCTCTTCCTCTTAAATCTTTCTCTGAACAATCCTGAACAGAACTGTTCACTTCTGAATGAGCCTTTACTAGAAATAAAAGCTGATAATGATTTGTTGAGCAGTAGTTTTGTGTGTATGTGCAGGTTGCGGTGACAGCATTGTGGAACTGAGAAAGAGTGGGACAGTGCGAAGAAGGATGGTACTTCCTGATGATCTACGGAGCATGCCCAGTTGCTTAAGTAGCTTCATTGTCATCCCAGAGGTGACAGCCAACCGTCAATTCATAAATGAAACATGTATGCAAGCTAGCAAGGCGCTAAACATGTCATTGAAAGAGTATGTAATCTAGACATTATTAAAGAGGACCTATGATACTTTTCAACTTTTATGACCTATAAACGTTGTTATAATGATTTATAGTCATGTTTAACCATACTAGCGTATCAAATAATTACGTACATGCATTTAAACGTATTCCCTGCTTACCGTCTGGGGTAGCTATGCAGAGCACTAAACACTAGGGCAGCCGGTCGAGAATTCACTTGTTCAAAGTTCCGGGTATCGTGTCGTCACGTTCCCGGATGTTTCCATGTATGGGAATGCTGCTCAGGCAAGCTCCGGCCATGCCCCCACCTTCCTGTTCTCAGAAATCTCCCCGCACGCTGCAGGAGGGGGGGGGGGGGGGGGGCAGACTGCTGTGCTCGCTAGGGTGAGAGGAAGAGTGTCCCGAAAATCTACATGGTTTTTTGTGATGTGATTCGTGTGAGGTTGCTCTATAGCAGTTTTTAACAAGAAATTAAGACCAGAAAAGTAGTATAATAGGAGATCTTTAAGTCAGCTGGGACAAGTAGTCACTGCCGCCACTAAAACTGAGAGATTCAGGTATTTACTGACACCTTTTCCTAATACTTGTATACACGGACACAAGCATGTTGGATTTTTTTGGGCTGCCAAATATGTATGCTTTAAATAAAAGCAGAAAGATATACAATTATTCTTTTTTATTTCTGTGTTCAAAGTTATTAAAATGTTTTCATATGCAACAAGTTGAAATGTGACTTCACAGTTTTTGTCTGTCTGTTCCAGCGAGGACAGTTGTGGACGGGCTGTGCAAACTCAGGGGAGCTGTGTCTCTGGCAAGCTAACAACCACAGACGTCCACCCAAGAGAATCTCCCTGCCAAGTAGTTTAGGGGTCACCTGTATGATTCGAGTCAAGGACCAGGTAAAAGTCAATAATCAAGATGTTTATTTGTCATATGTACAACAATTACAAAGGCAGTCATTGACAATGGAATTCTTGAGCCTCAAGCTCCTCTCAAAAATGCAATATGTGAAAAGAGCCCCCTGAGACACCAATACACACAAAAGTAGTTCAAGAACACAATGCAGATAATAAGTGTAGAGATACTGTAATGAAATAGGATATTCTACATGTAATAGAATAATGTTAAGTATAATACAAATATGTATGCGATATGTACGGATGATTTTAATCTTGTTTTACATTGTATAATGACAATAAAGGTTTCTATTCTATTTTATTGTATGTTATGCCCTGTCCTCCTCTTCAGATCTGGGTGGGCTGTCACGTCCGGAGTGATGTTTCAGGCCAGTGTGACGGTCAGCTGAGAAGTCAGGTGTTGGTGCTGGAGCCAGAGAGCCACAGTGTGTTGAAAGAGCTGCAGGCCCATTCAGACAGCATTCAGACACTGTGCTCTGCAGAGGACCGCTACGTCCTCAGCGGCTCTGCACGACGTGATGGCAAGATCGCTATATGGAAAGTGGAGTAGAGGTCAGAAACACAGGGAGCAGGGGCCGCCCTTAGCTCAGTTGGTAGGGCGTCCCTCCCCGGGCCGGGCCCAGCAGCAGACCCGGGTTCAATTCCTCTGCATGTCACTCCCCTCTCTGCCGCATTTCACCTCTGTCTCTCTGCACTATCAATAAAGCATGAAAATGCCAAAAAATATCTAAAAAAAAAAAATAAAAAAAAACAACACAGGGAGCACAAGTGAAGCTAGAGAGGCAGCCATATGGATGTGACGTGCCTAAAAAGTTTAAGTTAGTTGAGTTAATTACATTTTACACAGGGCACATTGAAATGTGTCTTTTTGCATATCCCCATACTACAGCGCCCTTGGAGCAGTTCAGTGTTAAGTGCCTTGCTCATGGACACGATGGTAGAGTTGGTGGGCACCGTAGATGTAATACCAGCCACCACTAATGTTACAAATAACCCCCCTCCTGTCCAGTGCCGGGGATCGAAACCAGCTAACCAACATGGTTACTGGTCGGACCCCTTATCTCTAGGCCATCCTACCACCCCCTGTTTGTAATCAAATCTTTGCCATTTGGGTAGTTCCCTGTGAAAAGATCATCTGGTGTGAGTTTGAGTAAAGCAGGGGTGGAGAAAGGAGGACAAAATAATTAACAGCTAAAATGAATAAACCTTTTCTTTTCTTTCACTAGGTGGATCTTTTTGTTGCAGTATTTCAATGGTAAAAGAGTTTTTCGGCTTTTCACAAATGTTAAAAGCAGTCCTTTAAAATTTGACATTTTGAGACTTTTATGGAAGATAGAGCCCTTAGAGACAAAATGTATACTGTATTTAATAAAGTTTTGGATTCTGACCCTGATGGGCTATGAAGAGGAGATCTTTTTTCATCTTGTATGGAACGCATTTTAGGGTAAAGGTCAAGTTGGTGCTTTCTGTATGTTATTTTTTTACATTACTTTACATGACTGAAACTTGATGTTATCTAGATGTTGGCAGCAGAAAGATATTGAAATGCCACAATATGAATGACATTCATGTTTCGTAATAATATATAATACATTTTTATATCAGGTATTATGGTGTACATTTTGTTGTGTGTGTGTGAGCTGCTGCCTCGTGGTTGACAGTAGGTTTAGTTCCACTTTTACATTTAGCTGATTAGCTATAGTCATAATTGGATTAATTTGCTTTTTGAAGAAATTAATTCTGAACAAACTATATTCTTTCTGTAAATATTTTTCCAGAGGGCATCGTTTAAGAGGTCTGCATTTGATAATTCCTTAATATTCCGGCAAATATAACAGGCAAACAACAACTCTCAAGATATACAGTAACTTTCAACAAAACACATAATCAATTTGGAATACTGAAAAAAAAATTGCTGGATCTTACTGATTTGAGGTCAATATCAGTCTTCTTTATTAGAACAAATACAATGAGCTGGAACACTGGAACAAATTCTACTTTGACGACTTTCAGTAATTCTTACCATTTAACATTATTTAAATTAGTTAGGCAGATAATTTAATATGAATATGTTAACATTAAAATCTAGTTTAAGCTATACATGCATAGACCACAAAGAAATATAGATGAATGCTGAATTGGGTAAGGTCCTCTGGGTTTGCAGGATTCTATTGACGAGCAATGCATTCTTGCCTATGGATGGATGGATGGATAGATGGTTGGATGAAAGGATGGATGAAGCAGCGTCTCTTTTCTCAGTAATATAATTCCTGATCCCACCAACCTTAGAGAAGACAAACCATAGATGAATGAGTTCAGAATAGACACAGACATGTTCATGATGACTGACGAATAGATTTTATATGGTTAGAAGGAAGTATAACAAATCTCGGCTTACTTCCTGGATGTCTTCTGACTCCTAACTTCCTGATCTCGTCGTAGACAAAGATTAATATACCATATGGAACGGGAATAAACCACCACTGCACCCTGGAGGCAAAACAAACAATACACCAATACAATATTAGACATTAGGCTACACTACAGCTTTATTTTCATTTCAATTGAAAGTTGCTTGAAAACGCTTTTACCTGATGGGCATGAAGTTGAAGATGTTGGGCATTCCAGGGCAGTAACAAAGCAGATTACCCAAGAGTATCTGGAAGACTATGGCAGAAACCAGGACCTTGTTCCTGCATGCAAACAAAAACAGAAATAACCAAACATTCAGGTGGAATGTTACAATCGGAAGCAGAAATAGTTTGGGCTGAACTGTTCCTATATAAAAATGACTGACAAGACAACAATGTCACCGTTTCCCCACAGACACTTTAAAACTCTTCATGAATCACAAAAAGATGTTCCATTTGTCCATTATCTGTCTTCCAAACCACAAAAGTAGGAAGTTATTTTAACAATATGACGGAACATGGGGAATAATGGGTTTTTTTCTGTTTTTCCAATTCTGCTGATAACTGAATTCAGCATAAACCCCGGAGACATTAATGTGAACTTGATACTAAAAAAACACTTGATGCCTGACAACTTGTGTTAGCGATGCGTCTTTTTCTGACCTGAAGAAGCCTTGCGTGAAAACAGAGATACGTCGAGTTTTCCTGATCAGCACATCAGAGATCTGGCAGATCTCTATGCTGACGAAAAAGACAGTGTAGCATGTATACTGCTGGTACAACCTCTGACTGAAGGTCTGTTGGAAAGATGACAAGACACAAGGGAGGAGTTATTTGGTTTCTATGCTGATAGAAATACCGTAAATCCCTTGATTCAGGAGGCAAACATTTTTGGGGTCAACACAGTTTGGAAAAGGCTCAATATTATCTACAAACCCATTCTTGTCCGTAGCCGTCCTGGAGGTCCTGAAGGTGAACATCTTCCCACTGAGAGCGTAGGCCAATGCACATGAGTGGAAACCATCCCTCTTGGGCCATGGCGGCGAAATAATCTGTAAAGCCTGCAAAAGACTGGATGGCTCCTAATACAGAGAAAGAAGAAAGTGAACCTTCTTGTAATTAAATTATATTGTTTTAGTAGTTTGCTGGTTGTTCAACTACATTCATATTTGCATAGTAGTGAGTAGTTTCATTTTTGTGTGTAAACTGCCTAAACTACAAATATTTTTGTTGACCATAAAATTAAAGGAATTCCTTATTATTTTAATCTCACCATTTCTTCTCTAATTGCACCCCTATTGACAAACAACGTCCCCTTTTTCTTTCATCCTAACTGCTGAAGGCAATTTTAATTTTAATTTTATTAACAAATATTATTATTATTTTTGTTTTGTTAATGTACTTGAAGAACACATTGTCTCTTTTTAGTTTCCAAAATAAACAATTCTTTTCTGGCATGTAACTTTTTTGTATTTATCATGCTTTCATATCACATGTACATTGTTAATTTGAATTTTTTTTTACAATTAACAAGTAATTTGAACAACTATGTGTAGCTTTCAAAGTAGCTTCCCCAACTCTGATTACTCGAGACTGTTTCAAAGTGTATTGATATAAGCAGTCTGTTAAAGATATTGTCTTATCTGCTTTATTGCACGATGTCAGGTGTGACAGTGGAAAGAAAATATGTCATGTCACCATACAACTAGATGATTTAATGAAGGTAACTTTTAGATGCATTTATTGTTATGTCCGTTTGACTTAAGTATTCAGTTCAATGTACATAGTAGCGGTATACAGTATGCATGTTTTATTGAGCAGCACAGACAATCAGCCTCACCAATCTGAAAGTATGAGTACACGGCCAAGGCTTCGTTTACCAGACGATCGCGACGAGGGTTCCTGGGCTTAAGGTGCATGATGTCACTCTCTGCTTTCTCATAGGCCAGAGAGACGGAGGGGAACTACAGGAGGGACAGGAATACGCAAACAATGTGAACAAAAAAATACTGAAGAAGGGAATATTCTATCAATGTCATCAAATCCACCCTGTTGTAAAGGCCAAGGGGCTGTACACATATCAAATATTAGACATAATTATAATCTCTAATGAAAATTAAGGAACTAATCTGCTTTTCTTCTGAACTGTTATACTGATGCCATAAGCACTCACAATGTCAGTGGCCAGTTCGATGAATAGAATCGTGATGCAGCCCAGAGGGAGAGGCACACTGCAAGTGATGTAGATCAGATATGGAGTCAGCTCCGGGATGTTCTTGGTCAGTGTGTAGGCAATAGACTTCTTCAGGTTGTCAAAAATAAGACGACCTACACACACACACACACACACATAGACAAACACTTGAACAAACTCAATACACTATGTAGAAATACAAACTTTTACTGTATAGAGTCAACACCAAGATAACAAGGTGTGAACATTTTAAAAATCAAGCACTCTTTAAATCATATTGGAAAAGCATTCTTATTAAATTACGATATGTTGATAATATTAATATAAATATCAGAGACAGACTATGGAGAACAGACACATCCTTTAAACAGAGATGACAAGTGAGCCGTCTCCCATCGAGTTGAGATTGTATTGTCAAAAAACACACATACAAAATGTTTTCCTCTCCAAATCTCACCTTGCTCAACCCCAGTGACAATGGAAGCAAAGTTATCGTCTAACAGGATCATGTCTGCAGCGTTCTTTGCAGCATCCGACCCAGCAATCCCCATGGCGATGCCAATATCAGCCTTCTTAAGAGCAGGAGAGTCGTTCACACCATCACCGGTCACAGCCACGATAGAGCCCTGGAGGGGAGGACATGGGTTGAAAGATGAACACATCTGACACAAAACCCCAAAATGCAGTGCGGTCATTCACAATGGAAAAGAGTGCATGCAAACCAATCACTGACCCCTGTTGCTGGTAGTAAATTGAGGTGTGTGTGTGTGTGTGTGTACTTACCAGACGTTGACAACTCTCCACAATGATCAATTTCTGCTGAGGGGATGTTCTTGCAAACACCATTTCGGGATGGCTCTGTAGTGCTTCATCTAACTCCTCACTGCTCATGTCTTTCAGCTCACCACCACTGATCACACAAGCCCGGGCCTCCCTGACAACACAATACAGTCACATACATTATATAGACAAACACAAATGCATGCAATTAGGCCAAACCACTCCACAACACCTCCTGTGAATTTGTATAAGGTAATGATGTAGAAATGTGTTGTAGTCACACAGAAGGAATACACATTATACTGTGATGTATGGACATGAATACATTAAGTTCCTTGATACAGTATGTCACAGAGATGGGCCTCATCAGTGATGTGATTACCTCTTGTTGACTTGTTCCACAGGTATGCGCTTCCTCTGGGCAATATCTTCCACTGTTTCACTGCCCTCTGAGATGATACCAACATTAGCTGCTATTGCCTTTGCTGTGATTGGATGGTCCCCAGTGACCATGACAACCTGGAGTTCCAAGATACAAGACATTTTATGAGAGTCATTACATATTTATTCTTTCAGAAACATAAACCAGCCCAAACAAGCTGATTTTTACAAATGTGGAGAAATATGGACACACCCTGATACCAGCAGTACGACATTTCATCACTGCGTCTGGTACAGTGGCTCTCGGGGGGTCAATCATTGATATGAGACCAGCAAAGCACAATCCTGACGTGGGGAAATTCATCTCGTCGGGGTCAAATCGAGAGCCGCGAGGATACTCTTTCTCGTTCAGATAGAGATGACAGAAACCTAGGAGGGGACAAGAGAGGAAACCAGATAGGTTAAATACATTTCTTATTGTGTATCACAAAAGAGGATTTGCTTCCAAAAGTTTTTTTTCAAGCAAAAGGGAACTAACATGATCAGGTCACATCACAGTAACAAGAAGGACATTCTTACCCAGCACTCTCTCTCCCAGTCCTCCCAGGTCCATGTAAGCAGTCTGGAAGGACTCACTCCACTGCTCATCCAGAGGCAGCTCCTGGCCTTTTACCATAATGGTGGAGCAGCGCTCTAAGATACGTTCTGGTGCTCCCTTCATCACCAACAGGTAGCGCAGGTCCAGAGGGTCGTCCAGTTCATGAATTGACAGCTGCAGAGAGAGAGGGGGGTGCTTGCTAGAAGCTTAATAGAATTGGACATGGAACTGTGCTCTTAGAACCACAGGGAACCAAAGGATTGTAGTATCAAAGTTGGAAACTCCATAGGATGTCATTAAATCTAAATATGTATAATTTTTAAAAAACAATATTTTGCCTACTATGCCTTGTGTTAACAATGCAGTGATTAATCAAGGAGTTGATTCAAAGCCCATTGACAACAAAGCTTCCTGCTCTCACCTGGAACTTGTTGGTGGAGTTGAACGGAACTTCCACTGCTTTCTTGAAGCGATTACGGTAGTCCATGACGTTTGCTACAGTTAGCTCGGTGAACTTCAGCAGAGCTGTCTCTGACGCGTCTCCCACCACCAGCCTCTGTGTGAGATGGTGAGAGGGAGATACAAAAGAGACAAAAAGGATTAAATCACAAAGGAGGGAGAATGTTTATGTTGCGTTAAAGCATAACATAACTACTACTCCATAATGCATATGTCTTAAAACTATAAACGTGTACCCTTGGAATAGGTATGCCTTCCTGATCAGGTCTGAATGTGGCTCTGTTACACAGGGTAGCCACTCTGGCAAGTGAACGCCATGTTTCTGATGACATGTCAAAACTCTGGCCTGGAATAGACACAATTACATAATTAATACAAAAACTACTCAAATGTAAAATAACAATAATCCTCCTTTTTTTTTAACTAAAACAGGCTTTTTATCCGTGTGTTTACCTGACTGATCTTCAGTGGTATCAGCCGCGTGAACCTGGTTGTCGAACCACAGGTGAGCTACAGTCATCCTATTCTGGGTCAGGGTACCCGTCTTATCAGAACAGATCACTGAAGTGGAGCCTAAACACACACACACAGGACACAGGTTGCACATATACACTGTATATAGACATAAAGTACATGCTAGAATAACTTTGTATACATTAAAGCTAGACATCCAAAATAAGCAAAAGAACATGGATTGTATCACTTCCATTGCTCCCATTGCAACTGGAATTGAAGCTGAACAGAGATAAATCATTTTGCCATCATATACCAGACTGTCCCTGAACTCAACAAAGCGGTCAAGAACAGGGTGTGTGTGATATTCAGCCGTATTTACCTAATGTCTCTACAGCCTCCAGGTTCTTCACTACACAGTTCTTCCTGGCAAGTCGTTTAGCAGTCAGGGACAGACATACCTGTTAGCAGAGGCAAAGGCTGTTAGAGCCTTAAGATTATCCACACTAATTATTTAGTGTTAAATTACATAATTTTGCATTGGTGCCTTCATGTGAAACTGAGCACTCATAATGTCCAGTTTTGAAATGAAGACACAATGGAAGCAACCAGCAACCGAAAACAATGTTATTATAGTAATTCACATGTGTTGCAGTGACTCACAGTAACAGTAGCCAGTAACCCCTCTGGCACATAAGCTACCACGATGGCCATGAAGAAGATCATGGCTTCCAGGAAGGCATATCCGATGAACATTGCAACCACAAAGAAGGTGAACCCGAAGAAGATGGCAAGACCAGCAATGATGTCGACAAAATGTTCGATTTCTATAGCGATGGGCGTCTTCTCGTTGCCGACGCCGCTTGCCAAGCTGGCTATCCGACCGATGATGGTGCGATCACCTGTGTTAATAATCACCCCAGTAGCAATACCTTCAGAGAAGAGGTGAGGAGAGTTCATTCTTATGAACCTGTGTGTATGTACAACTACAGTACGTCCAACCAGGCTTAATTGTACCTTTACTGTACCTTCAAGACAGGTAGTGGAGAAGAAAGCAATGTTTCTTGTCTCCAGTGGATTCTGATGAGTACACTCTGGACTCCTGGTTTGCGGTTCGGATTCCCCTGTCAAGGACGAGTTGTCCACCTGGCAAACAAAGTGTACTTTATATTCACAAAAGGGTTGAAAGGGAGGATGTCTGATAATGGATCTGCCTCTCAAATATGACACAATTTAAAGGAGTAAACCACTGAAGTACATTGAAGAAACTGGCCTTCTGAGGATGCCTTCATTAAAAACCGTACATCATCTTTTGCAAAAATGGGCACATTTTGGCATTGTGTTCTTGTGTCGTTTCAAAAATGAGGACATCCTGAGAGTTCATAGTCGGAGATGGGTGTGTATGAATACACAGTGTATGTGTGTGATCTACCTTGCAGGCCTGACTGGTGATGATGCGAATGTCAGCAGGGAATCTATCTCCTCCTTTGATCTCCACCAAATCCCCCACCACTAGTTCATTGGCATTGATCTGGTTTTTCTGGCCATCGCGGATCACAATAGCTTGCTGTTTTTGGAGATTTGGAGTGAGATGAACAATGATGAAAGGGGATAAACACATGCAGATTAACACAGACAGAGAGGGTGCAATGGAAACAAGAGTGACACCAAAAGGGATAAAGAGATATAGAGAAGACATTATTTAATTCTGACAAAGTTCTGACATGTTCTGAGTTGCACTTTATCATTCGTTTTGTGCCACTCACCTGCGGCACCAGATTCTTGAAGCTAGCAATGATGTTGGTACTCTTGAATTCTTGGTAATAACCAAAGCAACCAGTTACCACGACGACAGAAATTAGGGTGATGGCCAAGTAGAGCTTGAGTAAAAAAAGAAGAAGAAGATGGAACCATAAAAACAGGTAGCTCAAAATAACTGATTAGAATTGCTCCCTTTCCTCTCCTGCCTTCATTGTGCGTCCCCTGTCTCTGTCACTCTCTGATTCCCACCTGCTCAAAACAGTCCACACAAGACCTAGATGTAACTCTATATCTTTTTCTGTTTTCTTTTCCCCCCCCCGACAGTTAACACTAAAAGGAGATTCAATAGAAATACAACTCACATTGTCAAAGCTGGTGAGATTCCCTCTGGCAAGTTCAATTCCAAATGCGATGAAGCAGATGACAGCTGCGACCCACATCAGACACTGCAGCCCGCCAGCAAGCTGCCTGGCAAACTTCACATATTCTGGAGTTCCTGGGGGGGGCAGCAGTTCATTGGGACCATCTCTTTCCAAGACCTGACGGGCAAAGGTGGTTGTCAAGCCCTGTGGATAGAGAGCAGATAATCAAATTAAATAGAGTTTGAAAACAGCACTGTCTTGGAACCTAGGGAAAGTAATGCCTACCTTGGTAACATTAGTGGTGTATCTCATTTCCAGTTCTTCAATTGTTATCTCATGGTCGTCCTGTAGGGGGCGACATATCACATCATTTATTCAAAATACCGAAACTTTCAAAGGGTAGATTGAAGTGATTCATTGGGGTTGGTTGGCTTTGAAATTCTGGGTTCATTACTTTGTTTCACCAGCTAAAGTAATATATTCTAATAGGCTTAATCACGGTCAGATCTTAACAGCACACAACTGATAATGGGGCCATGATTAAAACAGTTGTCATACTTTGTACATCATTCATGACGACTGTCTCTACCCACACTACTGTAACCAAAAAAAGAGTTTACTTACAATGTCCATTTCTTTCTTCATGCCCTCCAGTTTGTCCTTCTTCTTTATCTTTTTCTTCTTTTTCTTGTCCATGTCTCCATTCATCTCAAACATATCGTATGTGTCCTAAAAGCAGGCAGTAATACACAAAATATTCACCAAAAACCACTCAAACAGCTCATGAAATTTAAATATTTGCATAAATACACACTTTCATATGACTTTTGGTTTCTCCTAAATAAAGACATCTTGAAACTGAATGTATTAGTGTACTTAATGTCCATGGCATAAACCCAAGGCATATGAGTGCATTGTTTTGTTTGGCTTCATTTATGTGTATTAGCACAATTACAAAGTGAATGTGTACAGTTTATACAAAGACACAGGTGACATATCACAAAAATACGAACTCAAATAATTGACTGGAATTACTGAGTGATTTAATGACATTAACTGACTGACCCTCAGTGACTGATTGAAGGTTTAATAACTTAAATAACAAAACTATGAGTATTACTGATAAAATACAATACAATTTATATGAAAAGGGTATCGCCTGAAAGAAAAGCTTTAAAAAAAGTCCAGTAAGGTCTTATCTTGGGTTGTGAAAAGTAAAAATACCTAAAAGCTGATCTCTTGATGGACTTATATTACAAGAGGGTTAGAGGTTCAATGATATTTGTTAAAACACTCCAAGTGAAGTTTCAAATATTTTCATCTTTAAATGTATTAGCACTTTTTTAAAATTCATTAAATACCTACTTCTCTCACAACCAATGCTTAACAAGTACAATCAGGGTCTCCTACCTGTTTACTCATGGTTGCAGATTTGATAGGGGACTGCTCTCCTAAATCAATGGAGGTCCAGACCACTCGCTCCTTCTTCGGCCCCGAAATTTTGGCTTTCTCCTAAGGTCCACTCGCAAACACACACCCTGTTTTTGCCTCATTCACATACACACAATGTTCAGAAACGAGACACATTTTTTGGAAAGGCCTTTTATACACAACAACTCCCCTTTTTAAATGGACATGCGCAAAAACACATATGCACACTTTAACACGGCTACCTGCGTAAAATGGTACTCCATGTAGCAACAATGTCACCCCTAGCTAGGCCACACACACACACACACACACACACACACACACACACACACACACACACACACACACACACACACACACACACACACACACACCACCCACCCACACACACACACGGAAATACACCCGTATCGTAGGCTATGCGTAGGCTAGTGTTTCTTTAGTATCTCTTATCTTCCCTTAGCACATTTCTTTACCCGATAAACTGATTTGAGAAAAAAGAGTAGAGGAACAGTGAAGGTTAAAACAGACCAATGTCATTACTGCTGCCTGACATTCACTGCATCATACAACAAATGCCGCACCACACAACTATAGGCCATTCAGGATCAGTGGCTTAACAGGGAGAATTTGCCATCGTTTCAGCTGACACGTACGTGTATAAGGTGAGGGTAAAATGCAGAAAAGAAGAGGGAAGAACTCAAACTCACATATTCTTAAATCAGTAAAATAATACTCAAGCTGGTACAGATATTTATATCATATTAGATAATATGTATTTGGTTTAGTTTTGTGTTTGTCTGTGTATTAAAAGACATTGACTATATTTAGAGTGACAGAGGGTTCCACTGCTACATTAAGAGTTTTGCTTGTGGGGCTTTTAGTTTAAAGTAAATATATTTAATGAAACAAAAAACATAAAAGTTTTACTTCATTACATATGAATGAGGCCCTAAATGGTTGGTTAATAATGTTAAGTGTCTGTAACATTAATGCCCAGTACTTGGCTGTGGAGGGTCATTCAATTAGACGTGCATCAGCCATCTCTACCATGCTTTGTACATATCAATAACCTCTGACAAAGGGCCATTACATTTGTACATACACATGTTGTAGATACAATTGCAGAGTGATACAAACTATAATGTATCTGTAATAATGCCTGAAATAACCCAACCAAAAATCCACATACAGCCGACTGATTTCCAAAGAGGACACTTAGGCAAATCGCTTCACAACACATGACCATACTGTAACTAACAATTTAAAGACACCATTTTTAATCCTATAATATATTAGTAACTGTATTGAAGGGCAACATGTTAAAAGCTTAAAGGGAAGGAAGTAAAAGGCTAAGGTCACCCTGTCACTAAACTGTTCCTGCCCTGCACATGCTGCATGCTGGGTAAATTAGAGCCAGGTGAGATAAGCTGTGTTTATATCTATGGTTTAAAAGAGTCAATATTGTACTCTACTGTATCCAATAGAGTGACAGCTATCAGACATATTTTATCAGTTTAAATCACACATGAGTAGTGAGGACTGGAGGGAGAGAATAAAGTAAAGAGGGGAAGCAACGGAGAGCGAGACGAGCACTGATAGAGGGGCAAACAAACAACACAAACCCTACCCTCTGTAGCAAAGTTCAAGCATTGCTTCACCAAAAAGTAGCCTATCTTGAGAATATATTTCGAAAGCATCATTTGGCTATGCTCTGAGCACCACACAATACATTTTTAGGAATGATCTTAAGATAGACGTTTTGAATGGCTTTATTGGATATGTCTCTGGAGCTTTAAACATCGAATGGAAAAGCCATTATATCGAGACTTGGATTTTTGAATATTATTATTCTATTAAGGTTTTTTTATTATTATGGTTCTTTCATGCTTTTAAGCTTACTTTACTTACCCAACGTAAACATATGTAGGCTATCGGAGAAGAAGAACATTGTATCAGAACAGTGATCTAGCTCAACTGGATTACTACAGTCGGTCAGGAATGATTTCTCAGCCAATCACAGTCGCGTCCGATGGTTACGCGACGCCATACCAGTGACGTAATTTTCCTGCGACTGTCTCTCTGACAGATCGCTCCATGTGAACTGAGCTTCCATCAAAGTTATATTTAATAACACTGGTAAGTCTTGTTTTCAGTAGAGTAGCAAGAGGTGCTTTGAGTTGTGTCCGCATGTTCGCAAATAAAACCGGAGATAGGAGGCGCGAGGCGGAGTGAAACGCTGCCGGTCTCGCGACAAGGTCAGGATTCAACATTACATGACATGAGAAACACCCATTTACATTACGGCCACAGCACGAAAGGTGTTACAGTGAAAGTTGCAACAACCTACTTGCTTTGTTGTCATTGTGTACCTTAGATAAGTGCCTTCGTATTTCATTTGTTATGTATCCATACAACCTGGCTGGCTAATGACATATGCTGTAAGCAGTCGGTTGACATGAATATTGATGCAATGTAGCCTACTTGCTTTCAAAATGAATCGAGCTAGTACAGGTTCTGCTCATTGTTGATGTTTCTTTTCATCCTGTCAACCTTTCTGTTAAACCACACTTTTTTGCTGAATGTGCCCCTCTGTCAGGTTGGATGTGAGATGGTCATGCAAGTAGCTGAATCGTGAGGCACGTTTTCTCTCCCTTCCTTCCCTGTGGCTACACGTCTTGTCTGCCAGTCTCAATGGCAAGTCGCCTTTTTGCCAGACATGCCCGTCTGCTCTGCAGGGCCTCCTCCCAGGCTACAGCCGCCTCTACTGCCGGCCGCCTGCCTCCCCCCGTGGCTGGACCAGCAAAGATGCAGAGGGCTACGGGCTGGCTGTGGGTCACCGAGAGGTTAATGTGCGAGGGAAGCACAATAACCACCAATGAAGGGACGTATCCCAAAATGCCTCCACGCACCCTGCTAGACGAGTTGGTGGAAAAGGTGTCAGAGCCAGAAGGCATCATGGCGGCCTGGGCAGAGCAAGGAGGAAATGGAAACCAAGCGGCCACTGCCCTGATGAAGTGGTGTCAGTTGGTGCTTAGGAACAAGGGCAAGTTTAACGAACAACCCCCAGAACTGATGACGGATCCTAGGCTAGTGGACATGATGAACATCTTATCTCAGGAGGTAAGAAAGCCTTGTACAGAAGTGGACTGGCACTAGTGTCATCATTCATGGTGATTGTCCAAGCCCTTGTGCTCAGTCAAGATTTTATAATCATTTATTTGTTTTTTTCTTTCAGATAACTTCAGTGTGGAGCAGCACGCTAGTGTCGGTCTTGCGAACTCTCTGGATTATGGGTGTACCCCCCACTGATTCAGTGCTCCGCTCAGTCCAGACTGAGGTTCTCTGGCGAGTCCGCAG
Source organism: Hyperoplus immaculatus (assembly GCA_949357725.1). Taxonomy (NCBI): domain Eukaryota; kingdom Metazoa; phylum Chordata; class Actinopteri; order Uranoscopiformes; family Ammodytidae; genus Hyperoplus; species Hyperoplus immaculatus. The sequence continues at coordinate 19,666,500 of OX442353.1, read as the reverse complement.
GCTCACCTACAAGCAGCTGGGCTACCTGGCAGATTGGGGAGCAGGCAGGAAAGGACAGCAGGATGTGGCAATAGTGAACGCTGCATTGAAACAGCTGGAGCTGCGCTGGACTGAAATCTCTGATAATAAAACTGTCAGTGCACTGATATCCAAAGGACATCGTATGTCACCTACCTTGGTGGACAGACTTGAAGACAAGGTATCAGTGTTGAAGACATCCTTCGCCGTTTAACACAAAGCTAATGATTCAGTTATACATGTCAACCTTTCCTTAGCCCCATTGTGTAGTAAGCAGTGCTCGACCAGGTACCTACCCATTAAGAGTTGCTGTCTTGAAAACTATTTCCATGTATGTGTTTAACAGGTGAAAGAAGTAAACATTTAGTCAAAACAACAATATAGTGATCATACAAGAATATATCTATAGCCTTTGGAAACATTGGCTGTTTTATGTCATGGAAGATGAAGAAGTTAATATTGTTCACCTATGAGGCAATCCCAAACCAGTTGTTTCTATTTCAGGCTTTGGAGCTAGCAGAAGGCTTCTCTGCAGAAGAGATTCACAAAGTCTGTCTAGCTTTGGCGGCGCAGAAACGCAGATCTGTCCCTCTGCTCAGAGCTTTGTCCTACCACCTTCTCCAGAAGCCTTCGTCAGAGTTCACCACTCCGCTCATACTGGACATGGCTTTTGCATACGGTAATAATACATGATCAGAACATCTGATCCAGTAACACAGAAAGCATGCATAAAGCAAATGAACAATTGTCTGTATACACATTTACATTGCTACCATCTACCTTTGTTTTGCTTTCATTGTTCCTTCTTAACCTGAGATAATTAGATGCATCAATGATTAGCTGAAATGTTTACTTTTATACAGTTCAAAGCAGGCAGGGAAAGGGAAGCTAGTTGAGGGAAAGCTACAGTAAGGTAGTTTGTTTCTAAGGGGTGAAAGTAACAAATATTAAGTGATACAAATGGATGTGATAAAATTGCATGTGAATTGATCAATAGAGTGGTGAAAGTGGTTATGAACTAATCAACTAATCTGATGAATTTTGATTTATCTGATTAAAACGGTCGTTCTTTGATTAATTTAGAGCCATGTTTTTTTTTATCATTTCCATTCAACATGTATCATTCACAACAAAAACATTTCATTTATCATACAATTCGTTGATAAAATGGAGGTGATGAAATCGTACTTTAAGTGAAAAAAGACATTTATAAATTATCTTATTATCTATGCTCAACTACTTGCAAACAATTCTAAATGACTAAATGTGAAGTGCAAGTCAGCACCCATTAAAGCAGTGTTTGCTCCTCCTATAGGGAAGCTGAGTTTCCACCACTCTCAGGTATTTCAGCGCATGGCCTCAGAGTTGTTACCCAGAGTTCCAGAGCTGCACCCTGCTGATGTCACACGTTGTGCTAAATCACTGGGCTTCCTCAAATGGCTCCACATGCCTCTCTTCGAGGCCTTTGCCGAGGTCAGTCATACAGTCTGACAAAGCCTCACTCTTAATTCAGTTCATTTGAATAGTTGCATTATATTTTCCTTATTCACTGTTTAACTCTTCTGTATATTTTTTTCACCAGCACTACACAGCAAACAGTCAGAAGTACAGCACTCGTCAGCTTTGCAATCTGCTCATGACTTTTGCCAGACTGGGCTTTCAGCCTAGTAAAGGAGAAGAGTTCTATAGCAAGGTACTGAAGACATTAGATCCTGTCTGTTGAATGTGCATGTTTGCTTCTGCTTGAACTTGCTACCTTTTTTAAATATATTCTCTTATAATGTGCCCAATTTTTGCATTAAGGTTCACTCTGGGCTGGAGAACTCTCTCTCAGACCTGGAGCCCTTCTTGCAGACAGATGTGGTTTGGTCACTGTGTGTGCTGCAACAGGCCAAGCCCTACTACCTCATCCACGTCACACAGCAGAATCACATTACCAAACTGTTAGGTAAGAAGCATTGCTGTGGGTATCAGTATTCTTCTGTACTTTCCTTTTTTTGATAAATAGTGACTTTATTATAAATATGAAGGATACACCAATGAACGTTGATGCATACATCACTGTCAGCAATAACAATAATATGTTTAAACTTGACATTTGCAGAGGTGGAACACCTCACAGAAGCCAGTAGGCCCATGTTGACATTACATTTTAAATCATCTTGGTTGAATTGACCAATTGTTTTTTTCCTGTTTACCATAAGTTATTTGGACCAAGTGTGCAATGAAACCATAGATTGACGTGATGAAAGTCTTTGTTGTCTATTGAGAAAGCTGACTGCCAAAATGCCATTTTGGTTCAGTAGATGGCAGTGCTGCGCCAATTAGATTAAACATGCACATTAATTCCCTTTTTCCTCACAGTCTTGAAACATTCTTGTAAGGTTTTAAAGCACTTGATGGAAGTGGCGTTATCGGCGTTCATGCTGTGCCTGTGCCTCCTTTCTGTCTATAGAAGGCAATCCGGCTCGAGCGGTAAACTATCAGCTGAAGCTCCTCCACGTCGCTGCTTCTCTCCACTTGGAGCACCCGTGTTCCTCTGATACTCCATCCTCCCTGAGCGCCCTGTCTGTGGTGCCCAGCAGATCCCCCCTCTCCCCGCTGCAGATCAGTCTGCGGGAGGCTTTACAAAGTCTGGTGGGTGGTAGGACGGAGGCCCTTCGCACTGGGGTTGACACTGTGTATGGATGGACTATTGGTAAGGGGGGCCAAGATAGCCTATATGTAAATACATACTGTATATACTTTTTGAGACCACATATTAATTACGCTGTCTGTTGCTTATTTATTACTGGAGTATTGTTAGATTTACACTGTAAGCTACATTTCCACATCTCTCTTTTTTACAACTGAAATGTGCTTCTTTAATCAGAGGGTGAACTCGTATTGGATTGTGACAACAAACCAATCGACATGTCAACGCTGAACGCCCCTCATCTACCCAGTGGAGGGGAAGGCCAGCCTTTACCTGCGGGCGCACACCGGTGAGTCACAGAGGGAACTCATGTGGGATTTAGTTTGTTGTGTATTTTTGCTTTTCTTTTGAATGTTGAGTCTATTTTTCTTTTGCTTTCTGTTCCACTCATCTCCATCTGTTTCACTTTTCAGGCTTGCTTTCTTGGCTTGGGAATTTCCAAACTTTGGCTCAAAGAGTAAAGACCTCTTGGGTCGGTTTGTCATGATGAAGCGACATCTCCAGTTGGCTGGCTTCATCACAGTGGAGGTAGGGAGGGGCAGGAGGCAGGATAAGCCATCTTTGTGGTAGTATTTGTGATCGTGGTTTAGTCACTTCAAAGTAAAAGTGTGTTTGTCCTCTATTTCGGCAGAAAGGGTCTTAGCTATTTCTTCTTCGGATCAGTTTCTCATTACACACTTACTAAAGCCAACTGCCAAATGAATGTTCTGGTATGTTTGCCCTGAGTCATATTTTAATGAACAGGCAAAGAAGCAGCACTGCTGCTGCAGCTTCTGACAGGCTATGCAAACAAAAGACTTAAGATTTTAGTAGAGCTGAGAGTCAGGTGGGTCGCGCTGCAGTATGTGGTATAAATAGAGCATCAGCCGCAGCTCTGCCTCATCTTAGCCAATCAAAGCTCTCTCTCTGTCTCTCATCCAGGACAATCTTCTGTAGCCAGTAGTAACATCACTTGCCTCTCAAGTTTGCTAGAATGCAGGATCTTTTAACTTTGCCTACCTGTGACTGAAAACCAGTGTTATTTTTGTTGTTATTTATCTGAAGTATCCAATAAAATGAGTTCTACAACTGTGTTTTCTTCTAATGATTCCACTGGTGCTTGCTGACTAGCTCTTAAAATAAATGTATTTAAATTCATGATTTATGTCCCCTTTGAGGTGCCATACTACGATTGGCTGGAGCTGAAGACAGACTGGCAGAAAGTGGCGTACCTGAAGGATAAGATGGGGAAGGCTGTTGCCGAGGACATGGCCAAGTGAACCAATCGGTCTCCAGAAAATTTGCAGACTCGGCTGAATCAGAGCTTTCCCGATCAAATGGGACCATAGGGAACACATGCGAACACCCAGGTTTTGAAATAGGAGCAGAGTGACAGTGCAGAAAAGCTTGCCGCTAGTTTGTCAGAAGAGAACATTTAAAAAAAAAAATCACTCTGGTTCCCTCCGCAACGTGTGGGGCTTTCCCTGTTTCCATGGTGATGACAAGCATGTGTTTTGGAGCCAGAGAGAGACCAAAATATACACAGCAGCGAGTCCTTCTGTAGAAATGATTTAATCAACAACAACGTCTTTGCATCATGTCAAAACGGAAGTACAGAGGCCAGGCTTGATATCAGCATATGAATTAATGGGAGTAACTAAATTATCTCTGTGAATGTGTGTATTTGTTGAATAAATAAATTGTTTTGTTGCTATTTTTTTAGCCGTTTTTTTTTAGGCAGTTTTTATTTTCACAAGATTGACGATATGTGTCTAATAGGATTCAGACTCAGTCTATGGGGCACATTGTATTAGGAAGTGTACCGTCAGAGGCTCAATGCATTACATTGTATTTGGTGTGGTATTTGGAGAGAATATGTTTAACTTCACATCTTGCGGTTGATGCCGCTCCTCTGTCATACTGATGTGTGTGCATGCATCAATATAATTAGCAGCATGGAGCAGACATGATGATACTTCTCTTAGCTTTGCCAGTTTGTTACTGGTTTCATCTTTGTGCTCAATTTGTTTCATTCCTTTTCATTAACTCAGCATTGGTTTGCCGTATGAAATAAGAGGCATTTAATTGACTAAGGCTATGATAATGGAAAGATTCATACATTAAGATCATATCTGTTAAATCTCTTCAATTACTCTGTTTTTGGTAGTTTTTAGATTTCAGAACATATGTGTGCTAATACACTTTTGTTCAAGAGCAACAGCATTATTCAATTAACCCTTATTTATACTTGAAGGACACTGAGGTTTCACTCATTTGCAGTGAGGACGAGTTTAAAAGTGCATATTAATAATACATTTTATTTATATAAGCGGGATCACAAATGGCAAAAAGACGAGATGTAATAAAAACATTGGGAAAATTAAGGATTTAAAAAAAGATACAAATACAAATCGGGAAGTCAGGTAAAACATAAATAAAGAAGACATAAAAACAGATAAAAAACTGGTAATCACATGAAACAACAACAAAGATTATGAAGAGACAGAGGTAAGCTTCTTAAATTAACACTTTGATGCTGCTTACTCAACATCATGGGCAGCACCCTGACATCAAAAGGCTGTTGTTTGGCAGAGGGAAGAGGACTGACAAAGGCCAGGGCAGAGGAGGGAAAATGAGAATGAGCCAATGGATAACAGCAAGCCAGAGATGTAAATGAGGTAACAGGAAATTAAACATGGCCATTGAGATGATTTTTTTTTCTTGTAAAAACATCACATGATCCAGACAGAGGCATGGCTCCTGCGTCATTCTTCCTAATGTTCAGGGATTAATGGGATCGATTAGGTGGACCAATGCAAAGAGCCCTGCTAGCACTTTCAGTATTAAACTCCCTGGTGGTAGTACTGTATATCCCCCTATCTGATGGGTTAGCAGTATGCAGGTGCAAGCAATGTCTTCAGGCAGGGGTAATGAACAGACTTGTACATGTCCTACTTAATTGCACATTGAGAAGTATTTTCTGAAACAGACAGAGTTGGTAAAAAAATTGTTTCTGTTCCGCAAACTCACAGACCTCCTTCATTTTTAATTACTTTGTTTTTTTGTGAGTTTATCAGCGGCTATATTTCAAGGGTCACCTAGATTTTACAGAGGCTATTAGGCATCATCCAGTACATACAGTAAATCATTATTGCTGAGCTGGCGCTTTTATCATGGGAACTTTTGGGTTACCATGGAAACTGCTTTAGCTGATCATTTGTCTCTGTGCATGCCGCCCCCTCTCTGTCCTTCTATTTCCCTTATGTAGCCTATCCCTCTCGTTATTGCAAAATGTAGAGAAAAGGCAGAGGAGAACTAATAAGAGTGCCTGAGAGGTCACTAAGATGGGAGAAAGAAACAGATGCTGTAGCTGGCTGTCCTCGGGGGCGGATGAAAGGTTTCTCTGTTGAGTCGTTAAGGATGCAATCAGAGCAGGAGGCAGATGATAGCCTATGATTAGGTTTTTTAGGTTAGGTTTTTGTTTTCAGTTTTCTTAACCCTGTTTGTTTTGTTTCTCCCAAATCCCCCTCCTTTTCCTTGATTTCTCAATCTTCCTGTTGTTTTTGCAGTACTGGTACTCTCCGTGAAGGTTGAGGGCAGCAGTGAGAGAGCGCTAGAAATCTGCTGACATCATCTCCCAGAATCAAGTCATAGCTTGACTGAGAGGGAGGGGGGCTGGGAGGGGGGATACCGAGGAGGAAAGAGGAGGCAGGGACAGAGTGAGTGAGGGAGGGAGGAATTGAGCATCAAGAGAGAATGCTGCAGCTCCCTCTCAGATTATACGGACGCAACAAACACACACTCACACACACACATGCACACTCACACGCACATACACACACACACACACACACACGCTCACACAACTGGATCATGAGGCTCTAAAACACCCGCCCACAATTGCAGCATCACTGTGCCGCACCACATAGAGAGAGACCAGCACATCCTACCATCTCTCACTCTTTCTCTCTTTCTCTCTTCCTGTCTTATAGGCTACTGTCTCTCATGTACTAACACAGGAACACACACATAAACACGTGCTGCAGGGAAGAGCTGAGTGTTGGGTCGCTGAGCATTCAGGTCCCCCCCTCCCTCCCTATCTTCTCTCACTCTCTCTCTCTCTCTCATTCTCTCTGTCTCACTCCCTCCCTGTTCACCTTGTCTGTTCCGGCTGTATGGTTTATTGTTGCGTCAGAGCGAAACAGAGCCAGCAAGAAGCATGCCGGGGGAGAGCACTCACAGATCTGTCCCCACCGACAAGCATCCCGAGCAGGGAGCTGAGGAGACGGGGCTCCCTGGACCAGGTAGGACCTCTGGGGTTTGGGATGGAGAAAAGAGAGTGTTACGATTGAAAAGAGAGACCATGTCATAATCAAGGAGAGGAGATGGGGATAGTGCCTATCAAGTGCTAGATAGATTGGGAAAGGATGGGGGAGTGGAAGCATGACAGACATATGGACACTACTGGGGCAAGTGAAAGTGTCTGAAACTGTTAATGTGGAGAATAATCAGTTTAAAGCTGGGTAATTTCTATCTGTCTATGTGTGTACATGTGCACTCTGAGCAAGCTGCGATGCATCTGCTTTTTAGCTCACTCACTAAACCGCATGCCCCCCTTTCAGCTCCTAGCTTTTAGCAGCCTCCCCAAAGCCTGCACTACTGTCAACTCCAAGCCTACCTCTACGCACTCCTCCTCACTAATTAACAAACAATCTCCTGTCTAAAATGCATCGTCTGAGTATTTTAAAAGCGTTGCGTAATTGCTCTCTCCCCAGCACACCCCAGCCTGTCCTCATCAGAACCAAAGCATCTTGTCCTCTCCTCACCCTGGCCTTGTCACCCTTATCCCTCCGCCCCGATACCTCATCTTCAGCCCCAGTGCCACCCTATCTGCATCCACGTCCGAATAGCAGTTTATTTGCGAGCTGTACAGGGGCAGTGCAGTGTGGCTACTCCCTTCCCCCACCCTCAGCAGGAACATGACACAGCAGCATGGCAGCTTTATGTAGGAACACACAAACACATCCAAACAAGCACTGCAGCTTTTGTTATTGTGGCCAACTGTTTGCCAAAAATATTGTCAGGTGTTGCTCATGTTGCTGTTTTATATCTGACGCGGTTAAATCATGAAATGAGCAATACATGAACAGTTGTACTATAGAGAGAGGTAAATATAAATAGGCAAGATTGGTTCAGTGCCAATGAGAGATTGGGAGGGTCAGGATTTTATTATTGTCGTCTTCATTACAGTCAAGCAATAATGGTAAGAGTGAAGATGTGGTCATTGGAAGAAAAGCTTGCGACTACTGTGTCTCTGACAGTTATAGCACACAATATAGCATTTGTGAGTACCGTGAATATTAACACCAGAGCCCTATGATGGATAACCTTAATGGCTATTATTGAGACAGCTCCCTGCCACCTCTCTGTAGGAAGTAGTTTTACTTTTTTTGGAAATGTTCCTGCTTTAGCTTTATCATTGCCCTGATCTGTTATTAGGTGTGAATTATTTTAAGATTTCTTGGCCTGATTCTTGGCAGAGGGAGGAGAGATAATTGCCGGATGTGAGACCATAGGGGTGTCTCTTCTTTATGGCACAATCTGAGTAGATGAAATAGAGGCTCCCTTAGGGCCAGCGCTGCAGCCTCTGTGACGCAGCTCTAGTCTGCTCTGCTCGCTGCGGCCTGCTCCTCGAATGGCATGCCCTGTGTTTGATACTTACTGCGTTTACCACATATTAAGGCCTACAAACTGGGACAGGGAGGGGAAAAGAAGCAGACATGGACTAGTTGCAGCACCGAATCTTCAGCTAAGGGATGGAGACTGACAGTTATGCTAGCAGACATAATTCATATCACTGGCTTATTTTGCAGCCCAGCAAAAAGGTAGTTCTAAGGAGTTTTTACATGTGATACCAATGTCTAGCATTTACTTCTGAATGTGGTCAATGCAGTTGTTTTGTCAAATATAGATAAGTAACTACATTTCTGTTAAGGCTGTGCATGTGGTCATCAACTCCAAGTGCCTTTTTTATTAGGAGTAAACAATCATAATGACATGTTCTATAACCATTAACCATATCAAACTGTACAGTACATGTCAGTGTAGAGCAATATTTGTTTTTTGTGTGTATAGTCAACTGTGCATCTAATTGATTACTAGCAGGTTTGAGTCTCTTAGGCATGACTCAGCACTCACCCAAATATACATACCAAGAGCTAATTATTTGGGCAGGGATCAGGCAGGACCACTATGTGCTGATGGTTGCATCCACACCAAAGGCAGCGTAGGAGAGCAGGGAAGGAGGAGAGGCTAAGGAGGTACACCATGTGAACAGGAAAAAGGAACATGGCGAGCGATGGAAGCAAATAGTCACAGCTAAAAGTGAAACAAGGAAAATAAGCAATGTATTTACTTACGTGGTGGAAAACATGACTTTGGAGAGGATTACATGGGGAATTGTTTCAGGGAGTGAGACAAAGGAGAGGATATGGAACAGAGAGTGAATTAGTGAGTAAGTGATATCTAGGTTCCTGGCAGAGCGAGTGGATGTGTGTGTGTGTGTGTGTGTGTGTGTGTGTGTGTGTGTGTGTGTGTGTGTGTGTGAAGGTTTGTGTATTTGTGGCTGGCATCGAGCTGAGCCACTTGTGTATTTTAATGGCCAATCAGCATGTGGATTGAGGTCACTGTGGCAATGGCCCAGTTAAGAGAGTTAAAAAAAAATGTATCCGTGTTGATTATATTAAATCCGTTAGGGATATTTCAGTGAATGTATGGTTTTGTGTTAAAGGTTCAGTAAGCAGAATGGTCAGTTTAGCTAACTTCCTGTCAGTGAATGCAGTTAGCAGTCCACTCCCTCGTCACCACATTAATACACTGCGGTCTTCAAGCAGCGAGTTATCTAGCATCATCTCAGATCCATAAGTGTGATAAAACATGATAAAAACCATCAAAACAGACGTTGGGAAGGATTTTTACCTGCTCCGCCATTGTAGGCGCATAAACAATCACCCATATGTCGCTCTGCACGTGCAGTCGTGCACCGGCAGTGAGACGGGTGCCGGTTTGTAGTGGTCTCTCTTCTGATTGGTTATCAATAGTGGGATCCCCGAAAAGTGTATTTACATGCAGAGCGAGGGACTGAGAGATCGGCTTTATGAAACGCGCACACTATATAAGGGATCACTGTATGAATAAAGAGCTATTTAACACTTATATTAACATAAATAAAACGCTTACTTAACCTTTAATGTAATCATCAATCCGACATACCAAAATCATTAAAGATAAGCAGTGGAACTGACAGGACATTTTCTCTCCCTTACTTGCCCATACAATAGACCCATGACCCATTTATGTTCTATTCATCCTGTCATTTCCTCTCTATGTGTTCTCATTCCTGATGACAGTTATGAAGATGATAGCATGGTCTAGAAGGACAAGAGAACAGAGAACACTGTAATTCAATAACAGTTCCTTTTGCCTCTGGCTAATTGTGCAATTGTGCTTGTTGCTACAAAAAGAGACAGAGAGACAGAGAACCACAGAGATAAAGTAAGATACTACAATGTACTTGGAGAAGCATTTATTGTTTTCCACTTCCATATATTGGGTTCATCCCTATGGTGGACCACTGCTGGCAGGATTATTCAGTTAAAACAACTTCTAATACTTGATATCTCCAGTAAAGGAGATTATTTTGCTTTCCAAAGCCATTTGCAGTGTCTAAGTCAGAATTTATGAGAGATCTTTGATCAACTGAGTGGCATTTTAGTGCCTTTTTGTAGCTCTCTCTGAGTTTATGTGTGGGAGAAGAAAGTAAAGGGGCTTAAAAGTCTAATATTGTTCACAAAAGGAGATGTAGCCTTGTACATTATGACTAGTGGCATTGTGCTTGTATAATTCACTAACCTCAAATAATCACTTTTTTGTTCATATATCACTATAGTAGAAATGTACAATAAATGCAAACTGATCCAGTTATTTCCTTTACAGTTTTTTTTCGATTGCTAACCCACAGTGGGCACAACTGTAGCTCAATGTGCAAAACTCTAACTACAGTCTGCACTACCAACAGTCATTGGAGCTGAACAGTTCACTTCACCTGCAAAACAGGTTCAGTGCAGCAAACACTATGAATTGTCCTCACTGAGATAACACACACTGTCACTCAGAATATGCTCAGAGTACAAACACTAGCATCAAACCCCAATACATAAATTACAAACTTTTAATCTTTACAGTTTGAAGTTGAGTTATTTCACACAAATTACGTAATATTTTCTTTGATGAAAGGGTGAAATTCTTTCACATGAAATTGTTTATTTTATAACATACCAGTTTTTTTAGGAAAACAAAAGTAAATGAAAATCAGAAGTTTGCTTCAATAGATACACATTTTGTATTTTCTATCGAAAACATTTCCAAATGTAGTATTTATCTGTGTAAATATTCTATAATTGTAATACAGAAATCAATTCTGATAATATGGCGGCGGCGGTGCGTGCTGCTGGTGGAGGCTCTGCTTGCCCTCGCTCAAAACCTGAAATCTACAAAACGGATTGTGGGAAGGTGATAGTGGAAGATGAATTGTTAAATTTTATTGTGGTTAAAATAAACACATTAAGCCATGATGAAATTGTTTTACTGAGAACAAATAACTTTTCATCTGAGTGGATTGAGGAGTCCAAGCGGCTGTTGTTTGACTTATGCCCGAATACAACGCAACGCTGTGTCGCACACAAAGGCTCACAGAAGGACACGAATAATATCAAGGCCTGCATGAAGTTACTTAATGAGTGCGGTGAAGATATTCCACGTTTTGTTTCACATTACTTGGATGAACTGCCACCTGTCGGGTTCGGCAATATGGACGTCTCGGCTCTGCTTAGCCGAGTGGAGCAGCTGAGCCAACAAGTCTCTGGCCTGAGAAAGGCATTGGATACTCAGGCAGATGTGAGTGAGAACTTGGGGACAATTGTTATGGCCATGGATCGCCGAGTGGCAGCGGTGGAGACGCACCGTACATCGGACTATGACTCTGGGGCTGCTGGCACCGTGCGGGGGCTATCGGCCCCTGTGCGCCCTGAGGAGTCAACAACGTCTCCAACTGTTAAGTCGCGTCTCCTGGGACTGAATAGGCCTACCGGCGAGATCGCCAGCACCTCACGGGTAGACTGGAAGGGGCTGGTGGGCTCCACTCAACAGCAGGAGCTACTGGATGTGGAAGTCACATCGCCACGATCACAGCCACAGTCCCCACAGTGGAGCGCTGCTGTGAAAAAAGGTCGCAAAAAGTTGGGGTCCCTTAAAGCAAATGTGCCACCGAAACCCCGCAACAAGCCAGCTCACTTTAAACGTGAGCAAAGGAATGATGGAATAATTGGAACTGGCACTGAGAGCAGCATTGGAGTGGTGAAAACAAAGCTGGTGAATGTGTTTGCCACTAGGTTTTCTCCCACTCTGGATGCAGACACGCTGCGTGACTATTTAACGGAGAAGTTGGAGGCTAAAACAGTGACGTGTCGAAAGATCGAGTCGGAATCACTGCTGAATGTAACAATGTTGCTGATATGTATGATCCAAAACTCTGGCCCGAGGGGACTTATGTTCGCCGCTATTATGAGGCCCGTGTACCCAAGGTTGTTGGTGAGGGGGGGAGTGAACTGAATTGCCATGGTACACCTGTAGCTCCACACGAGAGCCGGTCTGCATTAGTAGCTGCTGGGATATGAATGAACCTTACTATGAACATCTGTGTCGTATCTTACAATGCGCGTGGACTGCGTGTTGGCCACAGTGAAACTGATAAATCACGCCGTGTTGTTGTGGACAAACTGATGGAGAGATGTGACATTTTGTGTGTTCAGGAGACGTTCCTGGCTAAACAAGACCTGGGAGGACTAAATTCGATGCATAGGGACTTTCATGGGGCAGGTGAATCAACAACTGACTTGAGCGCTAAAGTCGTCCGGGGGAGGATCCCAGGGGGCGTGGCCACCATGTGGAATAAAAAATATGACCAGTTGGTTAATGTTATACGACTGGGAGTTGACTGGGCTATTGGAATTGAGCTGTGTTGTAATGATAAGAAAATAATGATTTTAAATGTCTATATGCCATATGAGTGCATGAAAAATGAGGATGAGTACCTCAGTAGATTGGCATTTATCATGTCTTTTATTCAGGACAATCCTTCTACCTGCATATATGTTATTGGTGACATGAATGCTGATGTAACTGATGCCAACTCTTTATTTGGTAAACATTTGGCTCAGTTTAGTTCAGACAGTGGATTGATTTTATCAAGTAAATTACTATTGCCAAATGATAGTTATACCTATATCAGCGAGGCCTGGCACTCTACTTCGTGGCTAGATCACTGCCTTTGTACAGTGGATGCCCATGACTCCATTGACATTATGAAGATTGACTATGATTTGGCTACTACGGATCATATACCCTTTCACATGGTCTTGAACACCGGTAATTTACCTGTGTTGTTGCCTGTGGATAAAGGCATTGATGTAAGAAAAATAGATTGGACGAAACTGTCTAGCACAGATCTTAATAAATATGTTAGTGATACTGATGCTTTGCTGTGTAATATTCAGGTCCCAAGAGATGCCTTATGGTGTCGGGATATGAACTGTAAAGATGAGCAACATTGTAAAGAGTTATGTTCTTTGTATGAAGCAATTGTGGAGTCTCTTAAAATTTCGAGCAGGCCACTATATAAACATAGGACTAAAGTGTTCAATGCTAAGCCAGGTTGGAAGGACCATGTAGAAGAGCTCCATGCAGAGGCCCGAAATGCTTTTAAAGAATGGGCTGAGTCAGGTAAAAGCAGGCATGGCCCTTTATTTGAAGATAAAAAATGCACTAATGCTAGATTTAAAAATGCACTTCGCTATATCAAAAGAAATGAAAACACTATGAGGTCAGATTCACTGGCAAAGAAGCTGCAAAAAAATAATGTTAATGACTTCTGGAAAGAAATAAAAACTATTAATAATTGCAAAAAATCTCTTCCATCTAATATAGATGGTGTGAGTGGTCCTGCTGAAATTTCACAGTTATGGCGGAAACAATACTATGAACTGTTAAACTGTGTAAAAGGTAATATGTTTGTAGTGGATAGTGTAGATTTTAATGATGATGTTATTGTCACTGTTGCTGAAGTCCATGAGGCAATATTGAAGTTAAGAGATAACAAGGCCTGTGGTCAGGATGATATTACAGCTGAACATGTTAAACTTGCCAGTAAGAAACTATACCCTCTGGTGGCTCTATGTTACACAGGCCTTTTTGTTCATGGAGTGTTACCAGATTCTATGCTCTCTGTTGTGCTAGTACCAGTGATAAAAGATAAAGTGGGGAAGCTAAACAGCTCTGATAATTACAGGCCAATAGCTTTGGCCAGTGTCATGTCCAAAGTAATGGAGACAGTTCTACTGAGTAGACTTGAGAGGTATGTCCTGTCTACTGACCACCAATTTGGTTTTAAAAGAAAGCATGGTACTGATTTATGTATTTTTGCACTAAAGGAAATCTTAGATAAATATAATAGGCACAATTCCACAATGTTCATTTGTTTAATTGATGCTTCTAAAGCTTTTGATCGTGTTAATCATGGGAAATTGTTTTTAAAATTGTCTAAAAGTGGAGTCCCTGGTTTTTTAATTAGAATCTTGGTCTATTGGTATTCGCATCAGGCAATGAGGGTGAGATGGGGGAGTGTAACATCTGATCCCTTCCATGTTACCAATGGTGTTCGCCAGGGCGGAATTTTGTCTCCTTTTCTTTTTAATATGTATATGAATGACTTGTCTTTGATTTTAAATGCATCTGGTACAGGCTGTAGGATTGGGGACTCACTCATTAACCACCTTATGTACGCAGATGATCTGGTCATCTTTAGCCCATATAGTGCTGGTCTACAACAGCTTCTGAGAGTATGCACACAGTATGGTGATGATTTTGACATAAAATACAACGCAAAAAAGAGTAAGATCATGATTGTCAGAAGCAGAGGAGACAGACAGTCAACCTTCCCTGACTTCTATCTGTCTGGCACTGCACTCAGTGTGTGCAGTGAAATTACATACTTGGGCCATATTATGTCTAATGACCTGTCTGATGACAAGGATATCTATAGGCAGCGTCGGAAGCTGTATGCACAAGCGAACATGCTCTGCCGTAAGTTTAGTATGTGCTCTGTACCTGTCAAAATCTCACTCTTTGGAGTGTATTGTACGCCACTGTATACTGCCCACCTGTGGTGTCGTTATAAACAAGGCAGCATTAGAAAGATTACAGTGGCCTATAATGATAGCATGAGGCTACTGCTGAGAGCTCCAAGAAGCTCCAGTGCAAGCCAAATGTTTGTAAGTGTTGGGGTCCCTACCTGCTCTGCTGTGTTGCGTGGCCTGATGTATGGATTTATGTGTAGGGCATCTGAGTCTGAAAATAACTTAATCGCAGTTTTGGCCAACCCTCTATGCAGTTCGGTCAGATTTTCTTCCAGACTGTGGAACCATTGGCGATCATGTCTGTATGCTTGGCACTGAATATTGTGAAAGGCTGTGTATTTTTTACTCTGTGTTTGTGTATTTGTTTATGTTGTTTGTGTTGATATAGATCCCCCTGGGTCTGAAATAAAGAAAAATAATAATTCCTGTAATGTTGTCATTTACTGTAAGGATGCAACTCCAAGCTGTTTGTTTGCTGGAAAATTCGTATTTCAGATGCAACTTTAGATTTTTGCAGATTGGGTTGCACTCTCAACCCTGCCTTTCTCAATGAGAGACCATGATTCACAACAGGGTCTATCAGTGTAGCCCTTACTGTATTTCAACAGACATTACAGCTCTGTCTTCCTCCACACATCCACACTCTCACTGCCACTCTTCTCCCTCCAACAACCTGTCTTCATTGGTCCATTTACAAAAAAATATATATTTTTGAGTTTTCCCTTTATACTGTATATGTTCACTAACCAGTCTAAAACAAGACACCTTCTTAGTGTTTCAGTTGAAATTGCAATCTGCAGTGTTTGAAATGCACTAGGCATTCATTCTGTTTTGAATGTGTGGTTTACAGTTGTGGCAGTAGTGTGTTAGCGTTTGAAAAAAAGTGCTGGAAATCCACAGTGTTGTGCAGGCTGTGGTTAAGCCATGAGATAGGTGTGTAGAGTTTTGAGAATTGTGTTTTATCAATGAAAAACGAGCTAGAGTTTTGCACTTGTCGCTCCAGTTGTGCTCACTGTGGTTTAGCAATCGTAAAAAACTGTAATACAGATGTTGATGCGACTGCTCCTGCCATCAATTGAACTTGTTGTTTCGTACCGCTTTTTCTGTTTTTCAGACATGACCAGGCACCCGTCCACTGACTCCACCCCTAGTGACAGTGGCTCCTCCCCTAGTGACAGTGGTTCTAGTCCTTCTCCCAGTACTCCTCAGAAGCTACTGCCAGAATGCACCTCTCCATTTGGGCCACGGCTATTTTATGCAATACCTAGCTCATCTGGTACTCCAAGACCTCAGCCTGAAGGATCCGACCATCGCAACAACAACGCACCCAGATTGTCAGGAAAGTTAGGTGGTCATGGACCATGTGGCCACCATGTTCCTATTAAAATGGAGAGGATCAAGGTGTGTTATGTGTGTATGAGCATGATTGCAATTTTACAGCAGATGCATTGCGAGATGCATTTCACAAGTATACAGATATGAACTATAATAACTATAATATATATGTTTAATGTTTTCTGCCTAGGTCCTGACTGGTTCTGAGGTAGAGAGTGACTATCAAGAGCCACAGACCATTGCCACAAGGGTTGTAATGGGTCAAGAGACATTGCTCAAAACAACGGAGATTCAGAAAGGGAAAGCCCTTGTTGAACCAAGTGGTCAGGCTATCCCTTTGCCAGGTATTCCAAGCTTTTCAGATGCTCAGTCACAAGCAAAAGAATCCCAGCTGAAAACCGACAATGAGGAAAGCCAAGCCCAAAAACAGCATGAGCAGCAAAAAGACCCTGTCTTACCCCAAACCATACTCTCCTCCCCTTGTCACAACCCACTTTGCCATTCCTCCTTTTCCCCAGAGCCAATCACAACAGAACACAGTTTGAAAGACAACCAGGAAGAGGGTCCAACCGTTTCCCAAGATGAAGTGCCTTCCCTCCCTTTTTCTGAGCCTACCTGCCCAGTTGCTTTGTCCTTCTCTGAGCCAGCCTATGCTGTTGACCCACTACGAGTGGGTGTGCCCTCATCTCTTGACCATGACCTGTACTACACTGCCCCTTCCACCCCAATCAAGATGATTTCCCGCTCTTCAAACCTTAAACATCATTCATATCCTGGCTCTCCAGCCTGCCCCCTCTCCCCTGGCTCTCCCTCTGACAGTGAGGACCTCTGCTCTCCTCTTACCTCTCCCTCTGGCTCTTATATCACAGCAGAGGGTGGCAGCTGGACCTCCTCTTACACATCTTCAACCTCCCCCTCCACTTCTCCCAACCTGCTCCTCACAGAAGAAGCACAGGAGGCCCCTGCTTGCTTTGTGAGCTCATTATCAGAAATTGGGGATGAAGTTGGAGAGGAAAAGGGACGAGTAGGTCCAGAACGAGAGGAGCAAAGGGCAGGGGACTTTTGCATGTACCGTCCTGTGGACTTCGTCATGAATTCACGCCTGGGTCTAACAGGGACAGTTATCATTGAGGAGGAAGAGAGTCTAAAAGGTGAAGAGATCAAGCTTACCAGAGAAAGTTGTCGTCCTTGCTGGGTTACTGAGGATACATCTCCTTTGAGGAGCAGTAGCAGCCGTAGCACAGACTCTCAAGAGGATGGGGGAGAGTCTGAAAGCTCACTCTGCCCACTGGACAAGGCCAGGGGGGAAAGAGCAGAGTACTCCAGACCTATACAGATGGGCCTGAAACTGCAACTGGAGGACTGTATGTCAGAGGAACTTTATGGACAGATTGATGACCACCCAGAACTGTCTTCTTCTGCCATCACTAGTGACACAGAAAACATGACCTTGGCCTCATCTGGTCTTAGCCCTGACTCACCGGTCATCCCCCTTGATGCCTTTTGTCCTGGAGTTTTTGGTAGACTCGGCCATAGTTCTTTCATGCTCTCCCAGGCAGACTGTGCTGATGATATACCAGAAGAGGACATGATGATTCCTGCCTCTCTCATCTCCTTTCCCTTTCACACCAGCCTAATCTTTAAGGCTGATTCAATGGAAATCACCCTCTTTCCCACAGAGGATGATAATGACATAGGAGGAGATAATGAAAGAAATGAAGAAAACAATAGTAATGCATATGCAGCAGGAGAGGATGAGGCAGATGTTGAAGATGAAGATGATGAAGATGATGCAGAGGAATATGATGACTATGAATATGATGTTAACGGTGATGTTGACGGCAATGCTAATGGCACTGCTGATGGTTTTGTCTGTGATGAAGATAATGAGGATGATGACGACCATGGTGATGCAGTTGAGGATGCTGGGGTAGAGTTGAAAGTGGTTGAAGAAGAAAAAAAGGTGGAAAATGAAGAGCAGGAAGATGATGAGAAGGTGTGTGATCACAAAGCAGTAGAGGATCCTACAGGCGAGGATAGCTCAGCATCTTACCTTCATTCACTTTCAGAAACATCTATCAATGAGGGGTTGGACGAATCATTCTGTTTTCAAGATGATACAGATGACTCATTAGATTCTGCCTCCTATAATGGGGAGGAAGACGAACGTCTATACAGTACTGAGAGGCATGCACAATCATTGGAACCCACAGAAATGGATGTTCTTGAATCGACTGAAATCCAACTAGAAACTGAGCAAAAGTCCACTATTGAAATTGGTCAAACTGAACCTTTTCACAAAATACCAAGCCAGATTAAATTAGTAGATCATTTCAAAACCACTTGTCTGTCTGAAGCCATTGCTGCCCATCCCAATGGTAACAATACTGAACCCAAACCGCTGGATGAACCTAAGCCCCCTGAAACTCAGTCAGACACTGAACTGCAATCTACCAGTGGAATAGATCCGCCAAAACCTTTGCACAAGCAAGTGAGCACCGAAAAACCAGTGGATTCCCACAAACCATCTGGTCATGTGGAAGCAATTTCTTGTCAACCAGACACCTCCAGCAATCTGAATGAGATTCGGAGTGAGAGAGAGATGGTGGATGTCTCTAGTTCTTCTAACCCTCTTGAGCAGCCTAAAGACAGCCCTCACTTTAGCCCCTACACCGCTCCTGTTGGCACTCATGCTCCAACTGACCCAAAGTTAAAACAATTTCCTCCTTCTGCTACTTTTGAACCCGAGACATCAGGCATTAACAGGTCAGTTCCTCCAGAAGAATTTGCAGAGGAATATCCCCAGATTAAAGATGTTGATTTTAAACAGATCAATGATTCTTCAGGAGAGGAACCCACAGAAGAACCAGAAAGAGACTCTTTCAAATTGCTCATCAAGCCTCGTCATTATCATCCAGAAAGTCACAAGGCTGTAGGAGCAAGTAGACTTGTCTTATCAAAGTCCTTCTGCAATAAATCTGATAAGCCTGGAGGGGCGGAGGCAATGTGTAGATCCAGTATTCGCAGGTCGGAAATTGAGCTTGACCAAAAGAATGGAAATGCTTCAGTTGAGGCTATCACTGTGGAGTGCAGAAGCATTGATTTTGGTCCCTCTGTGAATATGGCCACAGCCACCAATGACTTGAACAAAGGTGTTCTTCTTCTCTCCTACCCCCCTAAAGACCCTAGTCCCAACCCCAGTAATATCCCTGTTTCTGCCTCTCCAGAGATCATCTCAGAACTTACTGACAATCTGGCCCTAACCCCTGAACATGGCCCTGGTGATTCTGGCCAGGAGAACCTGAGGGAAAACCCCCTGAGTACTGATGAGGGGGTCTTGGGAGCTGTTGGATCCCCACACTCGCCACTAGCCATCTCACCAAAAAGGGAAAACTCAGAGACAGTCAAAAGCAGGGAGATGGGACCTGTAGCTGGGGCTTGGTGTAATGATAGGATGGTGCTAGGTATTGGCCTAAGGTTAGGATCAGGGTCCGAGTTTGGTGTCTGGGGAGGAGGGGAGTCTCTCTCCCTGTCTCTAGGGAAGAGGTGTGATTTAGAGGCAGAGAATCTACTCATGTGTGACGCAGAGGGCCAAAACATACAGACCTCCATGGGTTCCAACATGAACGTTGAAGTGTGCATGAACTATGACAATGTTCTGAGTTCTGTTCTGGATGAGGAAGATAACAACAGTCTTTGTGGAAAGAAGGACCAGAGTGTGCATGACGAATCGGTGGGAGAGGGAGCGTCTGAGTCCAACTTGGCCCATTGGAAGTCCATCGAGGAGATTTCAGAAGCAGGGGGAGGAGAGGATGGAAGCTCCAGATTCCCAGAGGATGATGTCAGTAATTTAAATCTGGACAATGATGGAGATAACACAGACACACAAATACAAGACACTTGGAACAATACTAACAATAACAATGACTCTGCCTTTGACTCCTTGGAAGTAGCCATATGTGGAAGTCTGAATGCTCTATCAGAGGAGGTGAGACCCCAGAGTGTCAGTGTCAGTGCTAGAGAGTCTGTGTCTAATATTCCACTTGAGGAGATAACACCTCAGGTTTCTGAGAAAATTCCTGACGAAGAGCAAGAACCAACAGACAGCTTCTTAAAGCAGACAACCGACACCACACAGGCACCATCTTCAAAAGAAGGTATCTGTAGCATCTCAGTGCCATTAGTTGAAACTCATGTGGACAAATCTTTAACAAGCCAACATCTCTGTTCACTGGATAAAAAAGCTTTCCATACTACTACAGAGTGTCAAACACCCAACCCAGGGAGTAACACAGCATTTTCTTTGCTACATGGATCCTTTGGGTCTTTCACTCCTAAATGCAAATCTAATGAATCCAGAGCTAGAACTTGTCAGGAGAAGTTAGATAATACTCAGTCAGGTTCTCAGTCAGAACCAGAGATGGCGGAGCTTAAGACTGAAGGCCAAAGAAAAGGTAATGTCCGTCCTGTGATTGACAGACTTGATGAACCAAAGACTAAAGATGCCTTTAAAGGACAGCAGTGTGTTGTTTGTAACTCAGGGGAAGAAGAGGAGGAAGAAAAAGCAGAAGAAAAAGCAAAAAAGAGAGGTGAAGCGAAAGTTACAAATAGCAAAAAGGAAAGAAAAACCTCTCCGGCACAGAAGAAACAAGAGCACTTTGCTTGTCATATCCCTACCGGGGAAATTAGCGCAGATAAACCGATTGCTGCTAAGAAAGGTAGGAAAGGGAAGCATAATAAACACAGGGCTTCACCGACAGCCAGTCATGCTTACTCTAGTCCTGAATCTGTTGATGATCCAAAAAGAAACTCTGTTTTATTAAATACCACAGCAGATGGATTGTCAAAGGGGACTGCAGACAGTTTTAAAACGAAGAAAAGCCAAATGGCAAACAAAGCTTTGTTGTCAGACTGTCAACAGGGGACATCTTGGACAGACAAAGCTGAACGTGGTTCACATATGCAGAGGGACACCAATCCAGGTCTTGATGTCAACAGTCCTTGCCATGGATACTGCAATGCTACCACGCATGCCCCAGACAATCTCAACGTTGTGGTGGCAATGAACCAAGAGTTACATCAGAAACAGGAAGTGCTTGATAACAGACCACTATCTGATCGTCAGATAGGAATCACAGTGGATATTAATGACAACAACATAGGTAATGGCCACAGCCCACCTCACCAGGATGCCGTATCACACTCGCTGGCTCTTTCTTCCTCAACATCACCTGTTTCCTCCTCGTCTCCTTTACCTCGTGCCTCAACAAACCCAGAAGATGATCTTCCCACACCAGTGCAGGAATCCCAACCTGTCCTCTCTGCTTCACTGTCCATGTGCCAGACTACCCCTAAGCTTTGCTCTACCTCCCCTACAACACAACAAGCCCCTGATTCTAAACAGCTTCTTAACAACAACCTCCAAGAGGTCAATGTGGTACTTTCCACGTCAACCACATTTGCCACAAGTGTCTCCTCGCCCTCATTATCCACTGCCTTGCCGTTAAGCCTGTCCCAGCCAACCCAAGAATCATCTTCACCTGGTTCTGGGACTCTAGATTCAGCGTGTGTTTCGGGCTCTATTTCCTGTCCACAATCTCAGTCATTTTCACAATCTCAGTGTAATCTCAACATCCAGCCAAACAAACAAATCAAGCAAGGTTGTACATGGAGCACCGAAGACAGGTACAGAGGTGAGTATATAAGTGATTACTTGTAAGATTAATATCACAGTATAATACACACTGAGTAATTTCTTACCCTGTCAGTTACAGTCAGTTCTGAACAATGAATAAGGCCACCATTTTCCCCTCTTTTTTTTGTTTTTACGTACTAAAAAAAGAAGCAGCCAGTTTGTTAAAACAAATTCAAATGTGAGCATCCTAACACAAATATGATCAACTATCGTATTATGTGCTCTGCAAGGTCTCAGTTTGGCCGACGAGGGGACAGACAGTGAGGATGAAGGTGGACTCCCTCAACGTGGTCACAGACTCCAGCCCAGAATAGTCACAGGAAACAGAAGCAGATCCATGCTGAAAAAGACTGGTCCATCCAATGAGCAGGAAATACAGCCTTTCTCTTCCCATCATATAACTGACAGACAGTCAGGCTGTCCAATCAACCACAGCCACAAGATTTCTGAAGAGATCAACCTATCCTTCAAAAACAATTGTGAGTGGTTTGGTTTCTGACCTCATACTGTACAGGGCATACTGTTCACTCGCACATGCGTTTCACATGCAAACTGTGTTCTGTGTTCTCTTTCATGCATATCAGTATGAACTAATTATAAAGGACATAATGGCTCAAGTGGCTGTGCTTTCATGGCAGACAACATAATAAGAAACATTATATTACATGCATATGCATATGCATATAACATGCATTATATTCACAGTTTAAATTATGGATGAAGAGTGCCCTTTTGTTCCCAATAACACATTTCATAATGTAAAAATCACATAGTATTAGGACAAAATGAAATACATTTTGCATAGGCTAATTAAATTCCGTAGTGGCTTTTGGATGTTTTTAATGAACACTCTTCATCAGCAAAGCTCTGATGAGAGTCACGTATGCCCTAATTAATTATACTATGATGATTTGTTTCTATGGCAATAAGGATATAATACACTTTGCTTGTATATTGAATTTGTGTTGAATATGTGCTTGTTTAGGTTCCATATTGGCTTCCTGTAATGAGTCTGAGAGTGAGGGGTCGGTGCCTGAGTTAGAGGAGCCAGAGCAAATGAGGCCATTAGAGCCCCAGGTCAGTCTGTTCATTCTGCTTTATTGTAAACCATCTTTTCCTGTACTTACCAATGTCTTTTTTAAACACCCAAAACGTATTTCATCAAACGGACAGCCTGAACATTATAAAGTATATTATTTAGAGATGGTGACATGACAACATAAGAACATAATACATGAAAAAGAATCACACATATGTCATATTTGGCAAGTAATTGCATATGTAATGATCCAAGGGTTGGCGGTTCGATCCCCGCCCGGCCACCTGTGTCATGGTTGTTGTGTCCTTGGGCAAGACACTTCACCCACCTTGCCTGGTGTGAATGTGTATGACTGCTGTATGTTTGAGGTGGTGGTCGGAGGGTCCGTTGGCGCGGAATGGCAGCCAGGCTTCCGTCAGTCTGCCACAGGGCAGCTGTGGCTACTATCGTAGTTTACCACCACCGGTATGACTGTGTGTGAATGAATGGAACCTGGAACCCTGTAAGCGCTTTGAGTCCTTAGGGAATAAAGCTCTATATAAATCCTATCCATTATTATTATTATTATTATGTTAGCTTTCCCAAAGATAACCTACTATTAATGTACCGCCTTTATATTTTCAGTTAAGGATCTACTACAGCCATACTGACTAATGCTAGTCACAAAACACGTCTTTATTAAGCAAACTGCATGCTGTTGCTATAAACATCAATTGCAATGCTACCTGTGTGTGCATGAGAAAACAAGTAGCAGTGGAACCCTTACTTGGTATATGAAATGTAACTTTTGATGAATTAAGCAAAGTTTACATATGAAATTAACACAGGGTATCCCAGTCAAGTAAATTACATTGTTTTTTTTCTTTTAGTCTATCTCTTCTGCAGAGGAAGGGCTTAACAGACCAAAACAGAGCCGCAGTGAGAAGAAGGCCCGAAAGGTCAGTACTAAAGATATGAACTAAACTTTGAAAAATCAATTGTTCCTTTGTTGCTATTGCTTAATTTGTTTTATTTAGTCCTTATTTCTCTCTCTCTCTCTCTCTCTCTCTCTCTCTCTCTCTCTCTCTCTCTGCTGTTGTTTGTGTATGTAGGCCATGTCTAAACTGGGTCTCAAGCCAGTCCATGGTGTGACAAGAATCACCATTAGGAAGTCCAAGAGTATCTTGTTTGTCATCAGCAGACCAGATGTTTTCAAAAGCCCTGCATCGGACATTTACATTGTATTTGGAGAGGCAAAGGTAAGTTTTCTTTCTTTCTTTCTTTATTAATTATTTAAGATCCAGTACGTGTATTGCATTGCTTGCCACTGCTATGAACTCTCCTCTCCTCTCAGATCGAGGACCTATCCCAACAGGCTCACAAAGCAGCAGCAGAGAAATTCAAGGTTCCTGTGACCTCTTCTCCCTTGGCCCCCCCTGTCCCACCCAGCCTCATCATCAAAGAGGAGAGTGAAGAAGAGGAAGAAGAGGTACAAAACTATTATTTCTGAACAGTAAAAGCTGCACTGTAAAATGGTTGATCGTGTTGTTAACTGTATCTCTCTGTCTGTCTTTGTCTGTCTTTCTGTACATCAGGTGGATGAGGGAGGTCTTGAGCAGAGGGATATTGAGCTGGTGATGGCACAGGCCAATGTGTCACGAGCCAAGGCCGTTCGTGCACTGAAACACAACAAGAATGACATTGTGAATGCTATCATGGTGAGGAGGAAGGAGGGGGGAGAGAGGGGGAGAAGGAGGGTGCGAGAGAGGAAGAGTGTGAGGGTAGAGGGAGGGCAGATGGTGAACAAAATAATGAGTTGTGGCCAGTGAGCATGGGAGTGCATGGTGGGGTGGTAAAGGGAGAAAGTGCAGAGGACAAATGAGTAGCAGCGTTTATCCCCAGTTATTGAGAAACCTCTACAGTTCTGTAGGTCATCAGTGAAGTGTGATGGCCGCTAGGTGGCAGTAACAACTAACACTAAGAAAAGGGAGTTGTAAGTGACGCAGATGATTTTGTATCTCGACAACGTTGAAAGTCATATGAAGCTACCTTCTGATCACTTGCAAAAGTTGGCATGGTCAAAAAACACTGCCTCCTACCAGAGCATTTTATTTATTCAAGCAGTCTGTCTTTTTCCATTTTTAGTTCAAGTAAAAATCAGCTGGAATGTTTATGTTTTCATCAGAATTGTATCTATTACATAAGATTATTTAAATACAGTCTTCACTGTTTTACCCCCACCACCCACACACACACACACACACACTGTACCACTCTTGTTCAAATTTCTTCTCTGTTTCTGTCTCTTCTGTCTTTCTCTCCCTCTTCCATGTAGGAGCTGACCATGTGAGTGGCGAGGATGATTTGACTTCTGACCCGCCTCCCTCCAGCCTGAAAAGCCTAAACGCCACTGACTCTTCTGTATCGCTGCTACTGTATGTTGCATCCCCCAATATCTGCTAAATAAAGTCTGTTCCAACGTGGGCTGTGACTGCACTGTAAGATTGCTTTTTACTAAGAAGACTGCAGAGGGCTAGTGCTCCTTTTAACATTCAGAACAGGACAGTCCTTTACAATCCTCACTTTCACTCACAGGCCTTTATATTTAAACTCTCCTGAATAGATTCCCCCTTCCAAATGTTCTGAATTAGTCCCTCTACGAACATTTCCTTTTGTTAAAAATATCATATTAAATGTAAATGTAAAATAAATTGCTTCAAGTGTTTGATCTGAAAGATGGCATATGTGATCCAATTGTTCAATAGCTCTACGAGTGGTCCATTGGTGGCAGAGGCTGGGGGAAAGGCAACATTGAGAAAGAAGTATGCTGCTTCGTAAGCTAAAAATAACATGCTGTTTTAATGATTTGCAGTCTGCAAATATGAAATACATACTTTGCACAGAAAATGTTGTTTCAGACCCAGAAGATGTATGCAAGTCTCCCAATTATTCAGGCCTTTAATGCTAACTTGTTACTATCTTAATCATACTCCATGGAGAGACTCACATGTCTCGGTTTTCTAAAAAAGTAGAAGAGAAAATTACGAAATTAAACTCTCATTTCCTCTTATAATGTCACAAAAAAAACCGATCACACAAGTGTGCACCAACAGATGCCAAATGCATTTCTGTCAATTGATCAACTTTATTGTAAAAAAGAAAAAAAATACTGTACAAAACAAATAGCACTGCAGTGTTCTGCTATGACAAGTGGTTGCAATAACAAAAACTCATAGCAAGCATATTTAGTCATTTAAATTACAAGCAATGACTCGACATGTAAATGTGCGAAGCCTGTCCCTTTGACAGACTTTTGCTCCCATTCTTATACAAATACAGATGTGAGGCTATGGAGTATGTCAGTGTGTGAACGTCTGAGAGTATTGGCATCAATGGATTAAATACTGTCACAGGTACAGTATGTATGACCATGACCTATTAAATCAAGGTTATACAATGCAAATGGAAATGTTTTGTTAGTAAAGACAAACAGTCGTGCTTCCTTCCTTCTAAACACTGTCGTCCATTTTCAAATTATAGGCATAGGACTTTCTGCAATAGAGCTGTTCATCTCATTAAATCCATACAAGGTAGTAATCTCTGTGAGGCAGGAAGTGGTGCTTTCCTGAGTCTTCCCTATACCAGTGCAGGAAGGACACTTCAGAGTCTCCTGGAAAAAAAATTAATAATTGCCTTTGGGGTTGAGTCAAGTGTTGGTCATGTTGACATCTTTAGGTGGTGGTTTTAGCCGGGAGGACGTTGTTCTCAAAGTGTCCCTGGTTGGTGACATTCCCAGCTGGGAAGTATCTGGCCACCACGAAAGAAGAACCGTCTGATGCAGTGGCCTTACCCACACCCAGCTTTTGAGTGCTTTTCCACACCATTGCCGTGAAATGGCCTGTGTGGAGAATGGAATGAGAAATGAGGAATAGAAGAAAAAAAATGCATGCAGGAAAAGGCATAACCAAAACACTGACGGTCAAAGTGGAGTGAGGACTTAAGTTCCTCTAAATATTTACAGATGTATGAATCCTGATTCCTCTCTCACCTCATACCTCTACTCTCACTCTGTACACTTCATCCCTTTCTTTCTCTATCAGGCAACTTGGGTGGATCAGTGTGATGAGCTCACTAGGATTGATCTGCTTCATCTGTGCTATGCGAGCACGTCTGGGCAAATAAGAGCAGACTGGAAAAGACGTGTGGGCTGAAGAGTGATACAGAGGATTGTGATGTCCCCTCTGTTTCTCCATGACTGGTCACTGAGTCCAACATTCACACACTGACTGAGGTGGGACATAAAAACTACTTTGCCCGTGCTTGGGTAAACGTGAAACTGAGAATGGGAAACTGACATTGAGTAAACAGACAATGACAAGGAAACAGAGCAGGAAATAGATACTTAAATGCAATAAGAAATAAGGAAAGATTTCTTCAAAATTTAAAATGTATGTTTGACATATGTATGTATGCTGATAATGATAAACTAATAGTCTGTTTTATCCAAACAAAGGTCCAGACTTCAATTATACAACACATCATATCAGCAATCACAGAAATGACAGATTCTTGGGAGCTGCTCTTGGAAATCCAACGATTAATTAATCACGATAATTGCGGATACACCGATAAACTAACCTTTTATATTATTATATCTTATATAATGTATTTTATTTAACTTTTATTTAGCATGTGATTTGTCATACAGAAACCATATTGATATTAAACACAGGAAGAGTTCTGATGATTTCTCATGATTATCATGATATTGAACTTAGTCAATCTGTTGTTATTCGATTGCACACCAGAGGAGATTTGCCACTGACTGAAACATGAAAGGAAGTGAGAGAGACGGACAGACCCTCTCGTGTGTGAATCTCACCAGTGCCAGAGGAAAATCCAGGACGGTTGAAATTGTACTGCTTCACTTCATCATACCAGCGGTCTGCCACATCCTTTCCTGCACACGCGCACAGGACAACATGTTAAATCAGTCAACAGTCAAATCAGTCATGGGTCATACATGTTCATCAGAATGACAGCAATGTAAGAAAAGAGGACTGCACCCTGCAACCATAAATCCTATTTCGGCACACGTTGTTTACAGTGCCGCACTTTTTGTCAACCAGTACTGTGCTGTAGGAGATGCTGACATATTTGTGGAATGAGTCATGGTGTCTCTCACAGCTCAGCACAGTTCTCACACATAGTGCAAAGTGGAGGGGGGAATAGATAGCAGCTGTTCACTTTCAAGGCTGGGAAAGCCTGCTTTAAGCCTCGTAGACTAAACTATTATATCTATGGATGGATGAATTATTCATTACTTATTTGACCATTGTCTGTTATATAAGGATCACAAAGAGGGCAAATAAATAATTTAGGTTGCTTATAAATATAATATATAGTATGTGTATATGCATTTATACTGTAAAGTGTATATGTACCTGATTGGTCATAGGAGGCCCATGCCAGGTTCTCTCCGCAGCTCCCTCTACTGGACTCCACACTGTGTTTCAGGATTCGTGTGCTGGCCAGACTTTCAGCGTAACTGTGGACAGAGACATAGAGAAGTTGTGGATAGGCAGGTCTGAAACTATCTCATTTGGGATTCGCTTTGGCTAAGTTTGTCAGCTAAATGATATACTATGTAATGTTTTCTTTTCTTTAGTTTCTCAATGAATTTGGCTACAGAAGCAGAACACAGAAAGCGGCGTGTAACTAAAGGCTGTATCTCCTTTTATGATTTAGCCTTCCTAAGAAGTATTGCTGCACTGTGCTGTCCTCCACCCTTTAAGGTAAACAATACAATAATTCCTGGTTCAATACAGAGTGTAAATTTGCAATGTAGGCACTGGAACCAGTTCTTTTCTAAACAGTTGCTTTTGGTCATTGGGTTGATAATATTATTAAGACCAGCTGCGGCTTATACAAATTACATTTCCATGAACTAATCAGATTTTGTTAAGTGAAATCTCTTTTCTCACCAAAAGGTTTTATCCTCTTACTTTATGAGCATTTACTCCAATTTACAGAATCACAGCAGTCACAAGGTTCAACCTCAGAATAATAGAATAATGCCTAATCTTTTCAAATACAATTTGTAACATATTTGTTAATACAATTAATGGCAACTAATTGTCCACAAAACTTGTAATCACAATGGAAACAATTATTATTATTTATTTCCACAGGCTAGTCTGGAACTGTCACTGACACAATGACTGGTATACGTAGTCCTTGCTTATTACGTTTTTTAATGTGAACTGTGTGTGCATTAACCCACCGCGTAGCCTCCCTGCTCAACTTTCTGCTCAGCTTCAGTGGAGGAGCCTGGTGCTTCTTCCTGAAGTCATTATGGCAGTGCAGCACCTCCTCGGAAAACTGTTTGGAGGCTGAGAGAGAGAGAGAAAGAGAGTTGACAGAGACAGAGAAGAGTTTGGCAGCCCAGCAACAAAAAACTGACAGAGACGCGATGATACAAGGATTCAGAACCCTAACTCTAGCTGAAATGTGATTTACAGTCTCACCAGCTGAAGGCTGAGTGACCTCAGACAGTGAGTACAACTCCATGACAGATGATGGAGCAGAAAACGTCATCCACATCAACCCTCCCCCCCCCCCCATCACCACCACCACCACCTCGGCCTGGTGCCTATCACTCAGAGGCCTTTTCATAAGACCCACAACCTCTCGAGTGCCCTACACAATGGGCACATTCAAATGGCCACACACCAAAACAATACAAACACTAATGCTGTCTGAAGCCTACTCAGCATGCTGAAACTGGAATCCTAACTAAGGATCAGTAACAGCTTGACTTGACCGGTCTTGAAATGTCACTGGAAGCAACTTTTAAACATTTGGAGTTAGGTCCTTTTCTTTCAAAAGGTAGCAAAGCTCAACAACAGCATACAGTAAACAAGGATGCACATACAGGGCAAAGTTCTGACTCAGGCCAAATGGATACAATCAAAGTAAAAATCCTTAGGATGCACTTTCCACTTACCTGACTTTCCCATGGTGCTGACACAGGGAGCCTTCAATAAGCACTAACACACCTAGGACTGAACGAAAGCAGCCTCTCCTCACCCTTGTTTCCTATTCCCGCTCTCTTTCTGTCTGTCTCTTCCTCTGTGACCCGCTCACTCTCCCTCTCTTCCTTCAATGCTGTCTATCTAACGCTGATGCTTTGTCACAGCTGCTAATGCCTCTATTTCCTTCAATTACTCTCATTCCGCATTGAACCTACAGCAGTTGTGCAAAGTTCACCCTTTTGCTATTTCTCTTTACGATCATGACGCAAGATCCTTCTTCTTTCATTTTTGTTTCACGCCCTCTAACTAAACCTGCATCCTTCTCTCGAGGCCACAAACTCTACTATCTACATGCCCTGCTGCAACTATCTTTATGGCTCAGGAGCACACACCCACTCTTTGTGGCATTCCTTCTAATGAAAGGGGAGCCCCTGCAGTCGTTGGTGACATCATCTTTGTGAGACACATGCCCATATATGGCTTGGAGATTCTTGTATTCAGTAACTTACTTGGTGGACAGGGGGAAATGTTGCTCTTAACAACTGCTTACCGGGACAATGGCTCTCTTCACAATCCAAACTGTCACTGTGGATAAATATATAGGATTTCTAACCTGACATCTCTCTTTTTTAAAAACCCTCTTTCACTTTCAGTATAATGCTGATAGCCTCAAAGTGCTTTGATCATAATACATTTCTATGGGACTGCCCACATGCATCTTTCAGTTTCTTCAGCAATTTGTGGATCTATAATTTACCTCCAATACACCCAATTGTAAAAGAGTGATTCCTTTACCTCCTTTTTGGATGAAAACACAATGCTTGAACAATCTGCCTACTGCAGTTGACACAGAGGGAAAGACAGAATCACCATTCATCATGCTGCAGAACAGGTTTCTACTGTTTTGTCCGTTAGCTGTATTCTACCCTCTTTGCTTTAATGGTATTTCCAAAAACTGGGATATTTATCTTTCAAAGAAAAAATAAATGACACTCGGTTTAACAGAGGGAGGAACGATATGCAACATTACCTTAAAATGGATCACCTTGTATTTCACTGTGCATCTCATAACTCAGCTTTTGAAATTGTCTCTCTGTGTCTTGTGGTAAAAACAAAAAATCCAACCCATAAGGTAAAAGTGTTAAAATGAGTTATGCTACTGTAGATTGTCAGAAAGTTGTATACGATCCCCAGAGGATGAATTCCTTTTTACTCTTGCACCATCATCCTGTCAACATTTCGGTCACATTCCCATCATCCTGTTAATTAGCCAATGTTAGCATGCTAAACCACATGGTAAACATCATACCTGCTCAACAATAGCATAGTGTCATAGAGCTGTTAAGCGGAAGTGGCGGAATTACGGGGCATGGGACCTCTCGGCTGAAAAAAAATTAATGGGAGTCTATGGAAAGTAATCTACTATTTTCTGGTCCCAGTCATTAAATGCCTTGGATTACATATATGTTTTGTATGGGTCTAAATGATCATTTTTAATGTGAAGAGTTTGACGGTATGTTGTATGATTATTCGTCTAACGGCTTTTGAAAAAATGTTACGAGAACAACTACAAGTTTTGTCGCCTCTGTGACGTCACCTCAACACATTCCCTCCACTTCTCGACGGACAGTGCTAATGCTAATGGCTGGCGTGGACAACGCCAACAATCTCCCCACTCGAGAAATTGAAACTCTCCACATGTCCACTTGTGTTGTGGTCTTCCCCACGCTGAAGACTTTTGTCTTGTCATTGAAAGAAGGCGGTAAAGTGCATTAAAGACACAGCCATGTTTCTGAACTAAGCGGGTGTGAGTGGTGGTGACGTATATCACAAGTGTCAAGAGCAGCGAAGAGCTGTAGTCCACAAAAGCGCTCTGCACAAAACCTGACCGTATCCAGCTTCTACTCGCTAAATTGTTGCATTCTTTGCACGAAAAAATACCATCTAAATCCATACAAAACATATGTGTAATCGAAGGCATTTCATGACTGGGACCAGAAAATAATACATTTCTTTCCATTGACTACCGTTGTAATTTTTCGAGCCGAGAGGTCCCATATCCCGGAAGTAAAGCACTTCCGCTTAACAGCTCTATTGTGAGCATGTTGCCATGCTAGCAGTGGCTGAAAACACATAGGGGTTTTTTTGTGTTACCTACTACATAGGGGTGTTTGTGTTACCTACTACATAGGTTTTTTTGTGCTACCTATGTGTTAGGTAGCACAAAGAAAACCCTATGTAGTAGGTAACACAAAAAAAACCCAATGTAGTAGGTAACACAAAAAAAACCCTATGTGTTAGGTAGCACAAAAAAAACCTATGTGTTAGGTAGCACAAAAAAAACCTATGTGTTAGGTAGCACAAAAAAAACCTATGTGTTAGGTAGCACAAAAAACCCCTATGTGTTAGGTAGCACAAAAAAACCTATGTAGTAGGTAACACAAAAAAACCCTATGTAGTAGGTAACACAAAAAAAACCTGTGTTAGGTAGCACAAAAAAAACCCTATGTAGTAGGTAACACAAAAAACCTATGTAGTAGGTGACACATATCTATGTAGAAGGTATGTAGTAGCTACTACAATTTTGTGTACCTTATTGTAAAGTGTTACCGTGTAATTATCTCATCTTCCACAAGGTGGGACTGTTAGCAAAGGCAATGAACACAGATGCCGTTGTTCTATTCTGCACAGTTAGTGCAACTAATGACATCTTAGTTTGATGATATGAGTGGACATGATGGGATTCATGTGAAAAGCCAGGCCACTTGATTTCTCATTAGCTGGATAGTGCTATCTTAACAAATTGATTTCCTCCTTGCCTCCTCCTACCATCTGCATAGTGATGGGACTGGACAGCTGGAAGATGACATTTACATAGAGGTCTTGAGACAGTGAGACTTACAGCCATACATCTTAATTTATACTAATTGAGATAGCCACGGAGTGTGTGTCCTTTGTGTGTATCCGTGGTGTGACAGTGTGTATATTTGAGTGTGCGCGTGTTCACATGTGTAGGAGGTACGGGTGCTGTAATTTATAGTGATTCCCTTTTAGAGGGACCATACGGACATCGATTCATGCAGATATTACATCATTTATCGCTGCACATTGGCTATATCTGCTGTACTTATTGCTTGGCTCCTATCCTTGTCAGCTATACGACGTTTTTGCTTCGCTTCCTCTCTCTTTCCCATTACTTTCCCTCTGTCTCTCATCCGTTCCCCCTTCTTCCTTCCAATAAGTAATTTTAATTGTTCTTTCCTCACACCTGAAGCCCCTAATGAACATCTTCCAGCCAATCCCTTATAAAAAGAAAAGGAACACCAAATTCTTCCAGGGCCAGCCAGAATTAATTTTGCACTCCCTGTCATGACTGAAGTGAATGTCGATTTATGGCAACAGAAATGTGAAATAACTCTTAGTGGGGCTGTAAGTGCACTTAGTTGCATATAATTCCTCTTTAGCGTTCCCGAGAGGAAGGTGAGGACTTTTTAATAACTCCTTCCATTCACCTCCATCCTCATTAAGAGGTCTAGTTGACTGAAAATGGAGAGATCTACTGAGGGGGTGTTGAGAGGATTGATC
The DNA here is from genome assembly GCA_949357725.1 of Hyperoplus immaculatus. Taxonomy (NCBI): domain Eukaryota; kingdom Metazoa; phylum Chordata; class Actinopteri; order Uranoscopiformes; family Ammodytidae; genus Hyperoplus; species Hyperoplus immaculatus. Next base: position 19,632,890 of record OX442353.1, on the reverse strand, counting down.
TCGACTGAGAGAAAAAGAAGTGAGGGGGCTGTACTTTATTATTTTTTTCGAACAAGGTGGTTGGAAGCTCTCTCTCCAAAGCGCCCGCTCCAGAATTTGACACATCAAAAAACCTTTTACGGTGTCATTAGTGTAACTGTTCCGCCGAGGACAAATGATTCTGCGGGTTAAGAGGAGTTAATCACCTGCCACTCAAACCTCATCAAGCTGCCTCTACGGATGAGGCGCTACACAAATCCCCATCATATTTACGGAGCCTAAAATTAAGCAGGCAAGTAGACTGCATGCAGAGAGGAGAGAGTGAGAGTGACATGGGTGGGCAGGAGGGCACGCTGGAAGGTTAAGAAAGGGAGAAAGACAGAGATAGAGGAAGACAGAGACAGTAAGCAGAGCTGGACGACTCCTGTCTGACACTAAGCAACCGAAATGTAATGTCTTAAAAGGCCATCGCAGTCAATAAAGTTCCTAATGTGCTTAAAGCAATTACTGTGTCCGGAGAGGAGCAGAGTGCATGCAGGATATTAACCTCGGTAACCCGCTCTATCTGGTCCATAATTAAATTATACTCATTCTAATACAGACAGACAGACACACACACACACACACACACACACACACTCACCCTTTTGCAAGCATGCATAAGGGTGCATAATACAAGAATAAAAGTGAAAGTAAACATTGATGATGATGTGGGATCTGGGCTGTTAGCAGTGTGTGGATTGACCTTGAAATTGATTGACATGTTATAATTTCGAGGGCTTGGTGCAAAAAGGGGGGAGTAAGTGACATTTTCAGAATTTGACAGGAGAGAAAAAAACAAACTTTTAATTGATTGCAATTATTTAATAAAAAACTTCTTATACAATTTATCTCTTTTTGTATAGAGATTAGGCTTCAAGGAATTAATATTTTAAAAAAAAATAAAAAAGGAAGGACTAAAATAAAGTCTTACCATATTTTCTCCTTCATTTGTGGCTACGGATATCAAATTATCCAAACATTCGATAACACTTGTTCTGAAGTATAAATGTTGGTCTTTTCTTCAATGCCTCCATATTGTCAGCTCTTTTAGCCTATTTATAATGCACTTGACTTACACTTACGCCTTTTGTGCGCCAAGCTCAGTGCACTTACGCCTACTTTGCTCCAAACTTAATTAATGGTTTTCACTTACGCCTTTATGTTTTAAGTCTTTCTTTCAAACAGTAAAATGTATATTGACGTTATTCTTTTACAATTTGATAGAACTAATCAAGACCTTTAAAATTGTATATAAAAGTAATTCTCGGCAAATATGTCACATGCATCCGTTTCGCTCCAAGCCCTCATTTTGATGACTGTCTATTACTTAGGCCTAGGGGTGTGCGGAGACGTCATTGGCCGCGTTTCCCAGATTCGTTAAGAGCCTCTTTGGGCTAAGTACTTCTTTGGAGCGCTCTTAAGAACGCTGTGAAAGAAGAATGCGTTTCCCAGATTCGTTCTTAGCGAAAGTAGTACTTTCACTAAGATGGAACTGTACGACGGCGCTGACCCACTCTTTCAACCTTCTTAGCGACCAAATCATCAGTGATCATGCCGCGTCAGGGAAATTTATTTCCTCCACTTTTCGAAATAATAAAACAATGTTCAATGCGGACCTGGCGCAATAAACATAAACTAATAGTAGAGAAAAAAATGTTTTAATGAATTACACGTTTACGTTTTCCACACACATGTGAGTTTATAGTACTACACATAAAAAAATATCCACAACCCTGTGGCATTTGACAGATATCAAGGAAACAGATTTAATTGAACTCAGCTGAACCTCATCCAGAGCGGCTCCACCTGCTATAAAGGCGTTGCCAAAGTCCGCGCGTGTGAGAAACCATGGCTGCAATACAACAGCCTCGCCGTGCGCGAAGCCAGACGGTTTACATAAATGCATACGTGCGTCGGCACTTCTCCCCACTGGACGTGCTTTCAGACCGGGCCGTCCAGGCAAAGTACCGACTGCCCCGGCCGTGCGGAGATCCAACGGTTGATCACTCTGGTGTCTCCACACATATGCAATTTTTCCTTCAGCCCGGAGATGCAGCTTCTGGCTGCGCTGCGTTTTTAAGAACATATCAACCTCTTCTGAGGTCCAACAACCCCCAGCCCCTACCCCTTTACCACCAAGCACTGATCACTAAACCATAAACCCACAACCACCACACATCACCCATATCAACTCTCAGGCCTGAAGGCTGAAATAAATAAACAGAACCAGCAGATGTAGGCTACATGTAACGTCCTGCACACTATGAGTATTGCTGCAGTGTCCGAGTGCTTTACCTGAAAGTCTGGCACTGGAATGCTGTTGAAAGGGCGCACTATACGCACACGGCATTAACCTACGCTTAAATTACAAATTGCCTGGGAGTTTTTGTTGCTATAGGTTTGACACTCTCATTTCAATGCAAAATGATCCACACAATACATGGTTGAAAAGGAAACCAAAGTAGTTTATTGAAACCATATGGGGGAGGGGTTACTCCGCGCTGTCTTTACTGGGCGTCTGCATCACCTGCAACGAAGGGAGATTGATTAGTGAAACCTTCGCACTCTTCCTTTTTGTTTGGTTCTGGAACTCCTACCACTTCTTCCTCACAGCACGCCAGTCACGCAGGCCACATGGGCTGGAGGGGGACATCTTTTCGGCTATGGCCTGCCTAACACGGTTCTTCACTGTGATGTTCTTTTTGCCCCTTGTTCCCCCGAATAAAACTGCCCGGTGCTGCCAGACCTCGTCCACTAAGACGCCCATCTCCTCCGCGGTAAACGACGGTGCCCGCTTGTTTCTTTTGCTGCCGCTTTCTTCCACTCTCACATGTGTGTGCCTATCCACGGGGTATATATGCGCTAATGGGCTTGATTACTACTTGGATACACTTGTTGCCACCCCCCCCCCCCCGCACACACACACTATACATGCGTAGCCTAATTCCACCTGTGTGGGGGTGACCACGGGGCGCTGTGTGTGACTTATGCGCTGATAAAGAGGTGGGTGATCGATTCGCCTGGCATCGATTTATTCAGTTTCAGCACGACCGCGGTGGACAGCTCCCACCAAAGTACTTCTTTCGCTTCGTCTTACGCGTTCTCCAAAGAAGGCACTTAAGATGGCATCTGGGAAACACCCGTATCTTAACGCTCCTTCTTTGGCGAACCCTTCTTTCGACCCTTCTTTGGCCCCAAAGAACGATCGAATCTGGGAAACGCGGCCATTATCTGTATCTGTATGTATCTGTATCTGTTCAACCAAAAAAATTATCTGTATCTGCATCTGTATCCGGATACACAACAAGAAGTGGGCGTGGCGTATACCGGGAGTTTATTTTACATTAGCCTATATTAAAGGAAGTCACACCTAAATAGATTTTCTAAACTAATATTCATTGTCAATGCAATTGTTTCCCCTTCAAAGCATCACATTGATGTAATATTGACATATAAGACAAAAAGTCAGATATATTTTTACCTTTTCATCTCTCTCTTCTTTGTTCTCAGAATATAAATAAATTCAGGATACGAAAATATTGATAAATAACAGCCAAAATCTGTGCATAGGCTACTCACTGTTAGTAAATGAGGGCCAGTGTTTTACTTTTAACTTAACTAAGGTCTCCCTTTAACTGGGGGAAATACAGCTGTATTTTATGATTTTTTTTATCTCTGTCTCTCCCTATTACAGTGGCGCTGAGCATTCACCAAATAAAAAAAAGTTTCACAGCGAATGTAGCCGCTAGCACACTCAGGATCTCGTAATTACGAGAAAAGATCTCGTAATTACAAGATAAGTATCTCGTAATTACGAGATAAGGATCTCGTAATTACAAGATAAGGATCTCATAATTACGAGATCCTTATCTCGTAATTACGAGATCCTGAGTGTGCTAGCGGCTACATTAGCATTTGGTTAAATTTTACTCAGTTTGTTCATTATGAGCCACCGGCGCCACCGTACTGTGTTGCCTCATCCAATCAGAATGCCCGGTGGACTACTTCACTTTTACCTCCTGTTTGTTACTGTATTGGAGCACAGTTTTATTGAATGCTTTGATTAAATGCAGTCGTTTAAACTCGGTGTGATCCTTGACTCATACAAACACATACGAACGTTCTACAAGGAGGGCATGACAATGAGTATAGCCATGTCAACTTTGCGCAGATATGCAGTCACTGGGACTGTTCAGGAGAAAAGCCCAGTCGGACCTCAGCAGCTGATCACGGGCGTAAAGCCGAAAGTCTGTCCCTCAGTATAGGCTACCCGATGCGATCGCTGATTAATGAATGAACAGTCAAAACATATTTAAAATAATTGTATTAATTATGGGGCCCATTGTATTCCGGAAAAAGGCAATTGCCTACGTTTGCCTAGGTTCACCTCGTCTGCACACAAACACACACACAGCCATCGTTATTGATGAATGGGTGGTCATTAAGGATCTCGTAATTATGAGATCCTTATCTCGTAATTACGAGATACTTATCTCGTAATCACGAGATCCTGAGTGTGCTAACGGCTACATTAGCTGTGAAACTTTTTTTAATTTGGTGAATGCTCAGCGCCACCGTACCCTATCCCTCTTTTTTTTACATTTGTTTTAGGCCTACTAAACTAAGATTTAGGAACAATCAGTATCAACGTATGTGCCAATCTCATAAACCCTAAATAATATCTTAGCCTTTCCCACAAAGCCATATGAGATTTTAATGTGTCAAGTTTGCAGTTTCCGATTTTATTGTATGGGTCCTGAAGTAGGCCTAGGCGTGTACGCATTGATTGACAGCTGAAAAAGTACAGGTCCTAAGCATCAGGTTGTGATGTTTGAAAGAGTTTAAGCAGTAGGCCTAGTGAATGTAAATTCATCGGGGAATGACTGACGGTGACTCGGGGTGCAGCATAGGCTATTCCATCGGTTCGGTTCGTCTCTTTTCCGCCACGGCAGCGGGTTACGAGGAAACTCAAATAAAAACGGCTGCGAATGCGACCGGTAGAACCCTCTATTCAAGGGAAAGGGCGAACGCGCTTCGTTTATCAGTGGATATAAAGAGAGAGACCGCGGGTCACGGGATGCGCCCGATCCTCTCGTGTCCATCGGAGAACATCTGTTAGTGTCATTCTACCTGTTGTGTCATTGAGGTGGAACGTGCAGCGTCAATTAAGCGCATAATATATATTAAAAAAAAATCCCCGAATAATAAAGGGACTATTCGGAAATTATCCGTAGGCTATCTAAATCATTATCCGTGCTTATCCGAATACATATTTGGATTCGGGCTCCTACTTAGGCCTATTACTGTGGTTTGGTAGAGTTGTTTCTGGATACTCTCTTGAAATAATTGTAATAGGGTAATTTTCTTGGAACTTTGTCTCTACGAGTTTTTACAAATTAAATGATTATTTCCAGGAAAGAACAAACTAAGTTAATTAAAGTGTTGTTGTTTTTTAGAACATCCTTGCTCTCCTCCACTCATTTGTACCAAATGGCCATTTTCCTCCTGCTGACAAAGGCACTATTATGCTGGTTTGCATTTAAATCTGCTGCCTGCTCCTTTTTCCTTTCTCATTTTGCATTGTGTATATTAAGATTTTAAATAGCCTTGTCCATGTGGTAAAACTAATAACTAATTATGCTAATTATTGCTTCTGAAATAACTTATCACCCTTGAGCATCATGCATTGGCCCCCGATGGCGCTTTCCTCTGCATCTGGGAAAGCTACCGTGGTTGGAATGGGCAGCAAGCTAATTTAGTATTTCTGGATGTTGCCTCTTTGATTTATTTGGTTGTTGAGTATGTATGGGTGAGTAATATTTTCTGACCTTGCCTTGCGAAAGCTCCTGCTTTGGGTCAACATATAACAAAGCAATCTGTTCAATATGAATTATAAGCATGATTTTGCTGGTTAATTGAATGTGTGTGTGAGTGTGTGTGTGTGTGTGTGTGTGTGTGTGTGTGTGTGTGTGTGTGTGTGTGTGTGTATGTGTGTATAGGTGTGTGTGTGTATGTGTGTATAGGTGTGTGTGTGTGTGTGTACCTTTGTCTAGGTGTACCTTATTTGCTATGCTGGAGGGGACTCTGTTGCTCTGGCGAATGGATTCAGGAGGTTAGGCTGTGTGGTAAAAACGTGTTAGCCCATCAACAGACTGTCGACTACAAATTCCCATTCAATTACACTAACACACATTCTCAAGTAGACACACACACACACACACACACACACACACACACACAGACACACACACAAGCAATAATTGCAGTAAATACAGCTATCATCTACTGATACAAGGTATTTTATATAAGGTATTTTTTGCTAGAGCTCACTAACAATTTTGCATCCACCATTATGCATGCATATTCAAGAAAGCACTTTGCACATGGACATAACCTCATGTAAGCATTGTCATATGAACAACACTTTGTTAGCCTGTAATGTTTAAGCCGTCATCATGAACATAGTGGGAATATTTTTTGTTACTTAAATCAAATTTAACAGCTGCACACCCAGCAGGAATTACAGCTTAAACCACAATACAGCTTGTAAGCACTTTTGGAAATGCATAAATATGTCCTTGAGGTATTTGAATACCATGTGTTAATGAATACTAAATCATGAGAGAAGCTACCTCTGAGCAAATTTGATTTTCAAACAAAAATCGGTATCTCAGTTACATCTCTAGTACGTTGACTGGAAGATTATGCGCTTACTCAATACATGTGAGAGAAACTGTATCTCTGCCTCACTCTGCTGAACGCTGTAAATTGACAGCCTCCTCATCGCCCTGAAGAGAATGAAGTAGATAGAGAAAGTAGATGAATAAAGCCGTCGCATTAACAGCATGCTGATGTCATTTACACAGGAAAGTGTAATCCTTTCAGGCAGTATATTTGATCTTTGGCATTTGCCTATTGCACTTGACTTGTGTATGGAAAGGCATCTAGCCGATGATTGGAGGTTACATAACATCGGATTTCGCTACTCCAGCTTCATTTCTTTATACCATACAGAAGAGAAAAAAAGATGATTATACTGTACTGCCAGAAAAAAAGTGTCTTTCAATATGTCATTCAGTGTAAGTGTGTTTTTAAGGACATCTGAGTCACAGTAAAAGCATATGTGTGGGCACAGAGCAAGCACAAAAGAGGGGATATAAAGCATTCTCTTGTTTGCCTTGGTAAGTGCTTGATAATATGTCGATCGGGATAAGCTACTCAACAGCTCTGAACTGCATGTCTTTACTGCTAATATCCAGTTATTTGCTCTCACTGTGTGTTCTTTCTCCATTTCTGGTCATGGATCATAGAAGGCCGGGGAGAACAAACAAAAAAATGTAATATGAAGTGAAAATGCATGACCATAGCCTTGGGGAGTAGAAGGACCGCATGGTAGGGAACTTTAGTGTGTGTGTGTGTGTGTGTGTGTACATCTGTGATAGACATAAAGAAAGGGACAATTTCTCTATTTTGCCAAAATGAGGTTGGGGAATTGGATGGAACACTTTCGTTCCCCCCAATGAAAGTGGCTCTTTCATATTCGCAGGAGGACGTATGGGGTTGGGAAACAAGGCCATCGAATGACAACAGGGTGAGAGGAGCGCTCGTGAGCCTGAAGAGATGATAAGGAAAATAAAATTGAAACCGAAATCAGTTGGAGATATTGTCTTGGGCAACCTCGGGACTGGCACCACTGTAAACTTTAATGAAGAAACTTCCAGAGTCCGTCCTACGGGACAGAGTGCCATTGTTTCAACCATCTAACAAAACACTGGCATTCTGTGAAAAGCTCATGTGCTGCACAGCATGTTGTAACACTGAAGAGCACAATATACAGTATCCACCCTCACCTCGCTCCATCACTGTGAATGGGGGCTGACACACTTAGGCTCGCACATGTAGGGACATGGCCACACGGCACAAGCGCACCGTCATGCACGCGCACACACAACAAAAGATACACACACAGGCAAGACAAGGTGGTAGACAGTCAGCGCAGAGATAGATGGGCGAGGTAAATAGGGGTGTCATGGCAGTGTGATGGAATGAGGCAGGGGAGAATTCATCCTGTGCTTCCTCTAGCCTCTGTCCCCCTGCTGACAGCATCCTGAAATAGGGCCCACTGTGTCTGTATATAGTGTGTGTGTGTGTGTGTGTGCGTGTGTGTGTGTGTGTGTGTGTGTGCGTGCGTGTGTGTGTGTGTGTGTGTGTGTGTGTGTGTGTGTGTGTGAATTTCTCCTTTGTATGTGCTTTCGTTTGTGTGGTGTGTTTTTAACTTCTGTCTGTTTCTCCCTGTGTGTTGTGTATCTACCCAGTTCTGGGAGCTGGATGAAAACGACCAATGTAGAGGAGGAAGATAGAGATAACACCAAGGAAAGAGTGAAAGAGAAATAGAGAGAGATAGATAGAGAGAGCGAGAGAGAGAGAGAGAGAGAGAGAGAGAGAGAGAGAGAGAGAGAGAGAGACCCCTGGGGAAAATTAAACATCCTCCCGCTCCGTTTTATGTTCAGAGATCAGGTTTGAACTGGAATCCCATTGGGTCCAGTGGTCAGTAAAGTGTTATTAGATCCCGCAGAGCGTCTGCCTGTGTTACGTAGAGGTCGCCAAATACCTGTGGGGGGAGGAGGGGGTAATCATTTAAATGTGGTTGATGCTAAAGGTTCCACAGACATTGCTGTAAATGTGTATTAACTGTGTGTGTTTTCCCGCTTCTGGCACCAGTGGGAAAAGAAGAAAATGAACTAGAATGTCGTTTGGTTGTGGGAGAATGTTGCCACGATGGCGATATCACATAAATGCAAATCTAGCTGCTCCTTTTTACCGATGAACTCTAAATATAGATTTTTGCTCTGTTTAATTTTAAGGCATGTGTGCATTTTTTTGTTCTCCTTTCAATCATTTTGGAACCAAGACTTGGAGTTGTGTTAAATTATATTTGGGGCTGGCAGACACAACCATGCCCTCTTGTGACATAGACCAAATATGCCATCAATACGACATAAACAAGGCTTTCGCAACAGAAAGCTTGAGTAGAAATAGTAGCGAAATTGGCTTAGGCCAGTGTTTTGGGAATGAATGAGTATTCCCTTTTTTGAGGGCGTTTTAATATAAATAAATATAGATTTATTTTTCAAACCTACTTGCTTGTCTTTAAGTGGCATGTTATTGCTGCCAAGTACCTCGTCAAATAAAATGTGCATTTAGCATTGGTGGAGCTCTGTGCTTGTCTGCTCTTGACATTTAAAAAAAATGTGGCAAGGCTGTACTGTTGCTCATTTAGTCCTACGTTTCTCTTTTTACTTTCAACTTTCTGTTTCTTACGTCCTTTCATTCTGTCCCACTCTTTCTGGCTCTGTCTGTCTGCCTTTGTCTCCTGCAGCCTCTCACTCTTTCTCTGCTAAGGGATAAATACCCTCCCAGTCTTCAGCTCACTGAAGCCTGTGTGGAGTAATTAGAATGAAAGTATTAGAGTTAAAAAGGAGGATTTGAGTCTGATTATGATGAAGGAAACACTATAATCCAAATACTCCCCCATGGGTTTTTATAAAATTTCAGTGCAATCTACTCAAATATACAAAGCTACACAGACTAGACACCATTTGCTATTTGGAGCTGAACATGTTGAATTTGTTTTACTTTGGACATGTGTGAACTTGCGTGGTGTTCGTAGGTGTGTCTCTATTGTGAGGTGTCTGAGGTGTGGGGTGGATGTGACTGAATGGGCCTCATTTTATCCGTCTTTCTCTCTGTGCTCAAGCTGACTTTTCCTCTCGATTAAAAATGAATGTCCCCCCTTCTGCTCTCTGTCACTTTCCCTCGCTTCTGTCGCTTTTCCTGTGCCTGCTCCCTCTCTTTTTCACCGTCATCCCTCCTATATCCTCTCTATTTTCTTCAAGCAATCTCTATATATCTTCCCCCCTACAAACACACACGCACACACACCCACGCGCGCTGAAGCAAGCACGCACACACACACACACACACACAGCCCCTCGACACTTCCTTCCCACCTGCTCCTCCTGGCTCTCTCCTCCCATCTCATTCACTACGACCCCCCATCTCTTTCTGAACATATTTCATCAAAGGTCTCCTCTCAGGTAACACTCACCCTGATCTCATTAACTGCTGCTAAGCACAGAAGACTTGAAAGAACACACTGTCTCAAAGACACACACACACACACACACACACACACACACACACACACACACACACACACACACACACATCGCACGCACTGCTTGCATAACCCTAACAGTAAGCTAGGACAAGAGAATCAAAGACCGGAAAATTCCAGAAGACACATGTGTAATTCTAAAACTGAGGATAGTTTTAACGATCTAATGATTTCAGGCTACACTGCGCACGCACAGATACCTTTTTATTGCCTCTGTGTGTGCATGCGTTGGTGGGTGTATGTATGTATACCTCTCCTCACTCTGTATCTGTCCTGTTAGCAGCTGTATTAACCTGGGGTCTCTCTGCTTCCTGATCACTGTAACCCCATTGACTCCCATTAAGTCTTTACCTCCCTCGCGAGGATCATTACCGCTTGCTTTATCCAATTTCCTAAACACAGCACCATGCATTCCGTAGACGTCTGCTTAGTGTAACACGATTTTTGGCCACTGATTTGCGAGTCATAATGTGTTTCTTCGTAGGCGGGACCTGGTGTGAATGGTGGTTTGCCAGTCAACGATTGACAGTAATTGAGTAATCCACAGCCTGGGGAAGACGAAAAAAGGCATCCCACACTGCCAATTTTTTTGTGAAGCCTGAAGGGTTGTGTAGAAGAGCTACCAGAGATGGAGCAATGTGACAGTTTGACACTTACAGTCAACTATAATCATACCTGACTGCTGTAGTGAAATATTCAGCAATGTGTGGTCATGGGGATGAATTATATATTCAATACCATCAGGACTTCTGTTCCAGAGTGGGATTTGATGTTGTACAGCAGGCTAAGAGGGACTCAGATTTGGAGTCAAATGGAGAGGAAAGAAACACAGAAAAAGGAGTGAATGGAGCGATTAAAAATGAGAAGGGAGGGCAGATTAGACTCGACATGGACGAAGTGAAGTTTTACCTCCACAGCTCACTGAAGTCTGTAATGTCTCCCAGGTGTTTTGGAAGATGTATGCCATGGTACTGCTGACTTATAGGCAGAGGACTGGAAATTCCTCCATTCAATATTTCTGGTGAGAGGCCTCACTGAAACGTGATGATATACACACACCCTTTGTGCAAAAACGCTGAGCCGGGTATGCGGCTTTCGGATAATTTAGTATCAGTTCTTGTTTTAGTGTGTTTTGCAAAATGTGTTTAAAAATGTGACTTGCAAGCAGTTATTAGGGGTCAAGCCTTCCGGCGCAACTCGGACCCGAGCATCATCGACCGTGGTGCAAGCTGCTCACTTCCCAGAAACCGGGGATGTAAAGTTTTTGGCAACTCGAAACATGCGGCCATCGAGGCGGGCGACCAGTGCGAAGGCCACAAACCAAACATACCTGTCAAGTCTGGTCAAAAGATGAAGCCTCAGCCAGCATCTAGGCGTAAACCAAACTGCTTTGACTATAGCGCCACCTGTAAGAAATAAATTATTGCTTTGCTTTACCAGAGCCCCGTTGGCCAGCATGTTTCCAGGTCCATCCAGACAGCGGCTTGGATGGACCTGGAATCCAGACACACTGTTTCCGTCTCTCACGACGTGGACGAGGGGTTGGGTTTTGAGAGGCAAATTTGGGTTCTCAAATCAAAATGGTGTTTTTAAGATTTAATAAAAAGGTAACCTAAATCCATGGGTAACACACTGCAATGAGGGTACATCATATATATGTGGATTAATACTTACGTAATGTTATTAATGGTTTGTTAATGCGTATTTAACATTATTTAATGTTAAGTAATGATTGGTTAGGCATTAAGTATGCTTAGTTAACTATACTTACCTTAGCATTAACTAAACATAACAGTTAATTATCCTTAGTTAATGCTTAGATTAGTATTAACTAAGGATAACAGTTAGTTTTACTTAGTTAATGCTTAATAAGCATTACGTAAGTATTTATAAATGGTTAGTTAGCTATGAGTTATTAACTAAGCATTAACAAATAGTTTATCAATGTACCCCATTGTAAATTGTTAGTAATAGATGAATAGGGAAAAAAAGCTGAAAAGGGACAACATATCTATGGCTTCGATTAGAGGGGCAAATCCATTAAAAAAAAATGGGTGTTCCTCTAACTGTCATTAATGGTTTAGAAATTGGCAAAGGCCTGTAATCCAGATTTGCTTAGCTCAAACATTGGGTAGTGCTAAAATAAAACTTTTCAAGATTACTGTTTTGTCCTGAGTGCTAATTGGGACATGTTTATTTATCAGTAATGTTGCATTCTATAGCGTTACACAATAATGTTATAACGAAATACATGCTATAAAGGAAGCATGGTTTTGTATGAGTTTTGTTCTAAAATTACATCACCTAAATATGTAGTTTGTGACAATGTTTTCATTAAATCAAGTGACAAGAAGCACACATTTAAGATGTATCTTTTGGCCTGCTTCCCTTTACTACCAGTGTTTGAGGTCAATGTTCTGGATGAGGGACCTTTATCCATTTATAAAGCAAAAAGTGATTGCACAGTTTTAGAGAGAGGTTTAAAAAAATATAAATAGCAGATGTTGCTACTGCTGTTATTCCTTTCACATTTCTTATTTGTTTATGTATCTATTAAAGTATACAGGTTAATCATTAAAAACCAGTTAGAGAAGGCTCTAGTAGTTGGCATAGAGGAAATCTAAACAGAGACATTCATGATAGCTGTAGTATGTGGACAGAATTTGCACTTTGATATCTGTGGGATTAATGTCACAAATGTATACGTGATCAATTGTTGTGTCATTTTCTGTTGTTGGCGAAGTGACAATTTGGGTGTAACCTTGCTGTTGCATGACATTTTCTGCAGATTTTGAAACAAGGGCATCGACATTGAAATCCCCCATGATTACCTTTCCTCCTGGAAGTTGGTTAAAGTGTTGTATTACCAAAGCGAGATTGTGTTTGAATAAGGCGAGTTTATATGATTGCGGTTTGTACAGCACAATGTAATTGTAATTCAAAGGCTGAACATTAAACATGATGGCTTCCAAGTCACTGCATGGCATGTGTATAATGTTACAAGTGATGTGGTCTTTGTGATAGTAGCCCACTCCACCACGCTGTTTGTTTACCAAGTCTTGGAATTGGGTCATGTTATGGTAGGATTGGGACAGGAGTTTGTGATTAAATGTCCAACCTGGCATTTCAATGGAATTGACTGATGTGTTTTGTTCCAGCCATGTTTCTGCCATGCAAATGATGTCAGCACTCAAGATTCTCTGGTCATGTTTAAGGTCTTCTATGTGTTGACATAGACCTTGAATGTTGTGTAGGAATACTTTGAGTCTTGAATTTATTTGCACGACTTTTGGAATGGGTCTGAGACGGTTTCAGTAGGTATTATGTACTGAATATGCTACATGTGGAGGGGAGCCCCGCAAAGGTAATGTATCCAGACAATTTGTGTTGCGGGGCCACGCTTGCATGGACACACTCTACTTGCTTTGATATCCAATAAGGCCTTTCTTATTGGTGTATTTAAGCTGTCAAAAGGCCCTGGGCATTCTTCTTGTCGGCCGGTGCTGCTGCTTTATGTCTCTGTTTGCAACTGGGGCTGCCATAGTTCCTGCTGCTGCAATCCAGCATTTCATCAACAACTAGTTCTTAACCAACACATAGAAGGTTTTGCAAGATGGGTAATCCTCTCAGGGGCTTTGATGTGTCTTTCGTAATGGTCATATGGTAGCTGACATGTACAAGATCTCAGATAATATAGTTGATGTCCAGCTCTATATCCATTGCTTTTTGATATGAAAAACTGTAAGCTTCAAAACAACTTTGGAAACTACTTTTTGGTTTTTAAACCAGATGGGATAAATGGAAATACATAAAGCTCTAATGGGAAATAACTGATTGCATAATCAGATGCTATCGCTTATACAGAGCGATAGCATCATGTTATTGCAAAAAAATAAATGAAGGGGCCTTTAAAATTTGTCTTAGATAAATTGCTAGAGTTGTGGCTTTATGAGTTTATGGGAGAAGACTTACCTTCAGCAAAATTTGTCAGAAAGTCTACCCTAAAAACTCTTTCATACTTAAAGCAAAGAAAAAGTTAAAACATTTCACTTATATTCTTAATTTTGAGTCAGCTGTTAGTGAGACCCTGCATGCCCAAATGCATCTTGTGTGTAATACTTAACTTGCCAACTATGTTTTAATGTATACTTGTAAAAATGCATGTTGCTTCAATTTTCTATCAAGAAGAAATACCTAATGGAATTATTAATCCGTTGGACTGATGATGATGGAGCTGTTTTGGCTCCAACTGCCAGTAATGTATTATTGTTTACTGGACAAATTAAACTTACTTTTATATCTGGAATGTGGGGCGTGCTCAAACAACCTTCTTCCAATTTGCAATTCTATCCAAAGAATAACTCTGAGTCACAAAAAAGTATGTGATAATTAGAATAATATTGGGGTAAACTGTCCTGCCCCTAACAGTTGCAACCAACCTTACAAGGAGACTAAGGGAGAAATCAGTCAAGCCAACTCTGTAAACACCCACACAGTCCTGAGAAGGTTTAATCAAGCAACATAAAGTGAAAACTTCTGCATGGTTGGTGTACGCTATGGCCTTGTTCCTACTAGACACTTTGCGTGAGTGTGGCTAGCCACTTTTTAATTAGGTTCCCATGTTAACATGTTACACTGCTCTCGTGTCAGCGCGTTATTTAATAGTTTTAACCCCGTTAAATCAGGGCTGTAATTTCCCCTCTCTCTCTCTCTCTCTCTCTCTCTCTCTCTCTCTCTCTCTCACTTGACAGCTTTTCCATCAACACTTCTCTCGTTTTTATGTTTTTTTTTAATATCCGCGGAGAATGCACAATCAATTGAGATAGGGCTGGCAGTTCCAGCGCTGCGGCACACATGACACGTGCAATGTGAACACAAGAGCGTGCAGGAAGCAGCAATTCAGCAAGGCAGTTGCCGCGCGGCACTTTGTTGTGTCTAATGTGAACATGGCTTTACTAAAAGGGGCTTTAAAAGTCGGTTTTCAATCAACTTTATTCATTTTAGATTTACTTTTTGGGGACAGAATGAGCGGTTTCAACTGTGTACGTACACACAGGTGGAGCAAATATCAAGAGTCTCAATACTTAAGGGTTATGCTATATGCATCAGTGTTGCCATAGAACTACTGCACACTCGTTCAGACAGGTTTTATACCCACTTTGATTGAGTCCCCATAAAGCTGAGACCACACTCTATATTGTAAGAGACAGAGGAAGAGAGACAGGGAGACGTGAGAAAGTGAAAGTGAGGAAGCGCATGTCAGTGTATGTGTGTGTGTGTGGGGAGTGAAGTGTGTTACAAGGAAAGATTGGATATGACCCATTAACTTTACTTTCCACTCATTGAGCCCCCGTGCAGCAGGGGTCAGTAGGGAGATTTCACTGTAAATCTCTACAACGATCACAATGTAAGGCCGGAGGGAGAGGGGGAGTAGAAGGGGGGCAAGCTTGGAACACAGGGTTTCCCACTCTGTCGAAAGCCTAGACACGTTTCACTACGGATATCATCTGCTGCCAAAGAGCCTGTTGGACTTTATTTTCCCTCTGTTACTAATTAAAAAGCCTCCGCGCCGTTATCTGAACAAATGTGTGAGTTGTTTATCAACTGGGCCCCTCTCACATTGCTGCCTTAAGGAAAGCTGTTTTTAGCTGTGGCCTTTTCCGGCAGTGTCAGGTCACGGCCCCTGCAAACCCAAAACATAACCTCAAAAAGATAGCTAAGGGGGCTCATATGAGGACACTCTGTGCCTCCAGGAAAAGCACAAACATCAGATGTGTCATGTAGAGGAGGCGAAGCGCGAAGAGCAAAAAAGTCACTCGACCAAACATGGCCTGAGACTAGGATGTTTCTCGCTCTCTGCATTTTTTTGTTGTTGCACAGCAGCTTTCCCAGCTTGGTCACACCTCCCGGTCCATCTACCTCCACCTATCAAACCCCTGCAGTACTGTGAAACTATTATCTAGCAGGACTTCTAATACACACACACACACACACACACACACACACACACACACACACACACACACTCTCTCTATACAATTTCCCTCTTTCTTTTTTGACAGCAAATCACACTTTGCAACACATCTTTCCACTGTAGTTTGTTAATAATGTATACCCCCTGACTGTGCTATCCACTGAATAATTGCTACGATTATTCATGTATCTGATAATCCATTACCTTGGGAGCATCTGCTCTGGAAACCCCATCACTGTAGAAAACCTATACCACTTCTATCCTCCTTCTCCTCAGATCTATATGGCCTGAATTTCACCATGGCCACAACTATACATCTTTTAAGAGTTGCTTTAAAGATAGCCCTGCCATAACCCTGCACTTAATGTGCAATACAACAAATGTGAAAATCAATCGCTTTGATTATGTAGTGCATTGATCTAGAGAGCAGGATGTCCCTTTATCAGTGAATCTAATTTGTATGCACCAGAATTGACCACTACACGTGTGGCTCTAATGTACCCTGTGTTTTGCCTACACAATCATATATTGTGCAGTGAAAAGAACAATCATAGTAATGGCTGTAGCCTGGGAATTCTGGACGTAACAATCATCACCCTTGGCTGAGAGAGTGCCTTTTTTCCAGACTTGACATTTGATATGTGATTGTTTTCCTTTCGTTCAGTTTTGTTTTGAGCATCAGAAATTAACCCACACTGTCTCAAGGCTTGATTGTTTGTCTTGTGAAGCTCACTAGCACTTACCTGCAGCTCAAGTGCTCACCAAGGTCACAGCTCTGTTGTTTAGTACCTGGGCTGTCACTGGTCGATGTTTAAGCTTGGCCTTAGAGGGCAAGGAACTCTGGGTCAAGTGAAAACTGACAAAAAATAAAAACCCACACCACAGCACATAAATAACAGGGACCTCCTAGAATTACAAACAACTTTTAACACCATTAATTTCTATCTGCCATTATTTTGTTTGCTTTTGTTTGTGGCTACTGGTGCTGACACTGTTCCATGAGTTTTATTTATTTGTCTATCAAGTCTTGTTTTGGTACTGTGGTCATGTGGGAGGAAGACTCAGAGGGATGTCATTCACCAAACAGCAGATTAATTGCTGTTAAGGTTTCAGGCTTATTACAATGCAAGAACAGACACACACACACAAAAGATAACGTAATGAGATGTGTTATCTCATTACGTTATCTTTTGTGTGTGTGTGTGTGTGTGTGTGTGTGTGTGTGTGTGTGTGAGATACCATTATATTTGTGTCATGTGTAAACACACACTAACACACTAACACACACACACAGGCCAGTTTGTGAAGCAGCAGAGCAGAGTAATCACAGTGGAGGACAGGTCACCAGGCCTGCGGTTCACCTCAACCCTGAACACTGGAGCTATTCTGGACCTCTGGGAAAATAAGAAAGGCTGCACTCAGAGGCCAACTTCAGTCACAAGGCTAAAAAACATTAATTACTCATAGGAGCAACACAAGAGTGCAGATTAGACTGTAATCGGTGGGTTTTACCTTCTCCTAATAGAATCAGCAATAGCCACCACTGACCACCGTATCAGTGAATGATTATAAGGATTAGTTCAGTCTGCTAAATGTATATTATTTGTTTTGCACACATGTCAAGGTAATTACACACTTGATAGGGCATGTGAATTGTATGGTCATATAATAGAGATTCTGCAGGGGAAGTGAGGAGGGGGCAGGGAACATTCCAGCACACTGTGTTTGCATACTGTGACCTAGACTTGGTCCAGATATAATGTTTTGTAGAGAGAGCCTGGTTTTTACTGCTTCACAGTAAAATGACCCATACTTGTCTGAACACTCAAAGTTTTTACCCTAGCCTTAATTTAGGACATTGGTTTAAGATTTAATGTTTGTTTTTTTCTGCTCGGAATTTTGTCTGTGTAAATGCACAAACCTCTTATAAACATTTAGTGGGCTACTAATATAATATATATATATATATATATATATATATATATATATATATATATATATATATATATATATATATATATATATATATATATATATATATATATATATATATATATATATTGCCTTGATCTATTTATGCGTTTCAGTGATTTGGTAAACCCAGAAATACCAAAGTATTTTGGCTGGCTGTAATGAATCATAATGGGAATTCCAGTGTTGCATAACTAGACATGGCTTCCCAGAAAAAGGTCTTGAAATTTTGACATTTGGCCACACTATTCCCTTTCCCAACACCAACACACAGAGACATAGACACACACACACACAGAGTTTGTACAAAGAAAAACATAACCGCCCACTGACACCCATGCCAGCAGAGAAGAACATGCCTCCCACCTTTTTTTGCCATGGAGTTTCCCAGCATAGTCAGATTTCAACCTGAGCCAAGGGAAGGGGTGGGCCACTACTAAAACTGACTCCAGACTGAAATATCTTCCAATCTACAGGGTAATAAGTTAGAAGAACGCATGGCTTGTACCTAAGACCAGTTGGTTTTGCTGCTGACACTTTTTCTTCCAGGAAGCACCCAGGAGAGCTGTTACTTCGAAGCCTATTATTTCTTGTTTTACATATGCTTTGAATCTCGACACATTAGTCAGTCATATGTCTGTAAAGCTGTCTGGGCTTTGACAGAAAAAAGCTATAGTGGAGTGTTTTGTTCACAGGAGATATCTTCACTGTTTGTGTCGGACTCGAAGCAATGTCGGCTGAAAGACCGAGCAGCTTGTCGAATGAGGTGAAGCCAGAGAGCGTGTCACTGTGTCCTCTGGGCACGGCAGCTGTAGCCCCTGAGCGGGAGCTGCTGTGTATGTTTGGGACGGGGGACTTTGGGCGCTCTCTGGGTCAATGTCTGCTCCAGTCCGGCTACAGGGTGGTGTATGGCAGCCGCAGACCTCACAGCTGTGGCCCCTTGCCTCAGGGAGCTCAGGTACAACCCTTTTGCATGACCTCTTCTCACACTCTGATCCTTCAGAACATGCATCGCGTGATGGTCCTCAACCAACTCAAATAAGTGCGTCCATGAAAGTCAAAGTGTACAGCTTCCCTTTGGAAAGAACAAACTTCTTGTTATCAGGGTTAAAGTTGACTTGTTGTTATCAGGGTTAAAGTTGACTGTGCTAAACAAGGTCACTGATCATGTGTCTGTAGCATGTGTGTCTGCAGCACATGCAGCTGTGTGTTTGTTTCCATCCTTCCATATGTAATTGACTAGTGAACTAATGGCACTCGCCAAGCGTGCTGAGCCAGTTTTTTTTGAGTGTGTTGTCGCGTGTTGTGGCCATGATGCATTTTAATTATGCTGTGATTGTGTATTGTTGTGCAGGTGATGAGCCATGCAGCAGCAGCCCAGCAATCCAGCGTGGTGTTTCTTTGTGTTCACAGACAACACTATGACTTCCTTGAGACGCTTGCACCTCAACTCAAGGGGAAGGTATGTTGTTGTGCAGTCCCCTTTGTGCCTTTGTGTAAATTAGCAAGTTGGTTCCTTTTTCCAACTTTTAATCCACTCTGCCTATTTGACATGATCGGAAAGGTGCTGGTGGATGTCAGCAACAACCTCAAGAAGAATCTATACCCGGAGGCCAATGCTGAGTATCTGCAGAGGTAAAAAACAAAATAAGGCAACAATGAATTCATGAAAATATTGGGAGATCTCAAGGACTATATGTATTGGAATCACCAAAAGTGGCAGAAGCGGTAGCAAAACAGTTTTTTTTTTGTTGTTGTCCAGACTGATCCCTGGAGCTCATGTGGTGAAAGCTTTTAACACCTTGTCTGCGTGGGCCCTGCAGAATGGACCCTCAGATGCCAACAGACAGGTAATTGATTGTATCTGTTTGTGATTTCCTGATTCCATTCACATTTGTTGAAAACACTCTCATTGGGTGGCAAAGTGTGTATGACACCACATACTGGGATTAGTTTTTTCACTTATTCAGGGTCATTATTTGTCCTAATGGTGACGTTACCATACAGTTCAGTCAAGAATACTTTGGTCAAAAGAACATGTATTCAATTCGCAGAAATTACTTTGCAGTAAATTATATTTGCTTATGGCTCTGATCTCCCCACTGTCCACACACGTGGAAAGCATGCAGGCTCTATGGTAACATATCCGTATTGGTCGC